>LVLI01000198.1:0-72725 GCA_001687465.1 Halocafeteria seosinensis | reverse complement strand
TGTTGGTATCCCGCACTCCTGAGAGAATTGGTAGCGCAGATATTATCTTTCTTGCTGAGGATGAGGAGGGGAACTTGTACCTGGTAATAATTCAGGTCAAGAACCGGGCTAAGAATACGTTTCTTGAGGGGATGAGTGGGCTCGATGTAAGAGAGTGGGGACCGAAGACGCACCCTCCATTCCTCCGAGATCATCCGGACTTGTCACGTGTTATACGGGTCGTTTGTGCTTCTCGCTCTCTTAGCGAAAATATGATAACTCTGTTGAATAAACGTAACGGGGGAAAAGCAAAAGACTTTCCCATAATTCCGTTGCGCTTAACGAAGGAAAACCTTCATATTGACATCAAACAAGATGAAGCTAAGGGTCAGATGAATAAACCCAAGTGGTGGACCATCGTCCAACTGTCACAGAAGCCGTTGGATGCTGTTGAGGATAACCATCCGTTGTCGAAAATGAGCTGCAAACGACAGGGCTAGCTGTCGTGTGGTTAAGACTTATCCGAAGGTAACGGAAGAACGAGACTCTCGTGACGATACCGAGAGTCGGAGCTGGAGAAGGGCTACACGTACTCGGAAAAGGCTGATACTCGAAACTGCACTCCTCAGTCCCGCTTCTTCTTCCTACTGCGCTACTGAAGCTGGACGCGAACTTCATCGTCAATTAGCTTTTTTCGGAGTTTAAGGGAGCTATAAGCTTATACAAACATGCATCGGGAGATTGCAACCTAGTACCTAAGAGTACTACCTATACAGCGTAGCCTACTCGTCTTGGTAGGGGCAAGATTACCGGTACAATATACACACGCCTCCTACACTAGGCACCTGAGGGACCACCGCACGGAAATCATCCCGTTCGCGATAGAGGCGATGGGCGGCTTCGGGAGGATGCAATCAAGTTCCTCAAGAGAATTGCCAGAAAGGCGCCGGGCTTCCACAGGGGAACAAGGGAGATGCGGAACTTCCGCAAGCTGATGATGGCCAAACTGTCAGTCACGTTGATGCGCCACAACGTGAAGATGGTGGACCGGTTCCGGTGGGGTTCACCGGGAACTTCACCCCTCACACAGCTTAGCCTAGCCCGTCTTCGGGTAGGAGCAATACCAATACACACCGATGAGGATGGAAAAGGGCGTCTGACGACTGAAGTTTCTCTTGTTGTGCGTTTAGTGCTCAAACATCGGACAGTGGGGGAGGGGCGTAAAACTGACTTTGTTTCCGCCGAAGAAATGTTTGGTAAGGTACAGTTGTACCTATGTGTAACCTCTCTGACCAGTTGACAAGTATCTGTCGCAAAATGGGATACATGTTGGAGATCAAGGGCGTCACCATTATGGAGCGTTGCTCGAGCACCCTTATGTAATTATTCCATGGATAAAAACGCTGGGAACGAAGATCAAGCGTTTTTTCTATCCCCGCCGGGATATGAACAGCGGCTTGAGCTCTCCAATGAACTCAGAAGTGACGGAAACAACACTCATCCAGGCCCCTCAGCGACTGGAGCAGCTCATTCTTGCCGGGTGATTTCGGGCGGTGCAAAGGTTGAAGATGCTGGTGGCCATGTCGTTAAGAACTCTGAAGATGATAAAGCAAAGCACTACCGTGGTAGACCTGATCCTGAAATACATCCCGTTTTGACGATTTGTCAAACGAAGAACAAGGCCGAGGGAACGGCTTTGGAAGCTTTATCGAGTCTTGACCAACTGAAGCACTACCCGAGGAAAGATACCGTCAATCATAAGGAATTTTGACAGACGTTGGGGAATCACCCCGTCCTTTGTAATCCCGTTCGCATCCTCGCATTTGCGCGCCCCTTCAACAAGCTGTTTTGCGACCACGTGGAATGCATGAATGAAGTGTTGCCCTACCAACCTTTATTACTGTTCACACTTTCAAAAGGAGGCTCTCGGATCGACAGGATTCAGGCGAAACGAAAGCACCACGGGAGAGACGTTTGGGTTCCCCAGTAGCTGGAGGAGTGTCACGAAAAGCTGGGGAAGCGACAGTTGGGTAGTGCTTTAGATGTAGGTGATTTGACGGTTGATGTGGCACCTTCCAAGAGGAAAAACTCTGCTTCTGGACCCGAAGCGCAATGGGACACGGGTCAATTTGGAAGACCTCGGAAGAGCACGCTCTATGCGTCTGGCAGAAAGCCACCACAAAGAAGGACGACAACAGGTCGGCGAAAGCTTTACAAATAAATATGAGGGATTTTCATTTGTTTATCCGGAAAGGATAATGGGCCTCTTGGAGAGGATTCGGCACACTGACATGTTTTTTATGTGATGTTCTACCTGAGTCCAGAGGAACTTCTGAAAAACCGAGACTAGTCTTTACCACTCATTTCTTCTTTTGCTTTTCCTGGTCCACCAACACTCGGCGCAGAATCTTCCCTGCTGGGGACTTGGGAATTTCTTCAACGAAATCAACGGAGTGTAGCTGGCAAGAATAGCATTCAGTTTTCGGCGTTATTGAAAGATGCTAAATCGGTATCACTTGCACTCGATTACGTACTTGCTTATACTCTGAGACGCATTTCGCAACATGGTCTTTGACGTCATCTTCCGACAAGTCAGCCTGGGATCATGTAGGTGCGAGTTAAATATTTGGCGTGAGCAGGCTGAATTCTACTTCCATACCTCACTGGACTTAACAACGAATGCCTTTGGTACCTCTCCGGCGCGTTCATCATCGATTCCGATAACGGCAACATCTGCTATATGCTCGTGCTCTAAGAGCAAACCTTCGAGTTCAGCAGGGGGTACTTGATATCCTTTGACTTTGATTAGCTCCTGAAAATATCCAGTCAGAGACGTTGAACACTGTCTCGCACAAAAGTTCATATACCATTTTCACTCACTTTTAGGCGATCTACAATGAAATAGAACCCATCTTTGTCCACGTAGCCTAGGTCTCCAGTGTGCATGAAACCATCTTTATCGATAGCGCTCTTCGTCGCCTGAGGAGCTACCCGAAGTTTAGTAAATGCATTCTCCAATAAATGAAGACATAACGTACTGTAGGATTATTAAGATATCCTTTCATTACGTTTGGTCCCTGGATACATAATTCACCAATGTTTTCTTCCCCAGGAGAAAGCACCTCTTGAGTAGAAGGCTGCGAGAATGGAAGCAAATATATACCAATTTCCTTCTTTTTGACAGAAATAGCCCGAATAGTGCACGCACGTCAACAATTTTGCATTTGCAGTTAGGAGCAAGAAACCCGACGGAGCCAGACCTATGATGCTTCGGATGCGAGAAATGGGAAACGGGGGAGAGCTCTGTCATCCCATAGCCCTGTAAAACTGCCGTTCCGGGAAGACGGTTGCCAACCTGGTCATTGATAGATTGTACCGTAAGTGGTAATACCAAAACTAACAGAAATATTGACCATACAGCTTCTTGTGTGACAGAGTCCAAAGGCGCTGCTCCTGAGAAAATTACACGCAGAGAATCAACTTTATAATTTTCGACCATGGGGTGTTTTGCCTGTGACCATCGGTGAGGTAAACCAAAAGCATTGCGGCAACAAATAAAAACGACGCCTTACCAAAAACCGAATGATAGGAGGAACAAGAGGAGCAAAGGAGACTTTGCTATTACTCATAGTTTTCAAAAATTGCTCCGGCTCAAATTTGGGAACTGAAATAAGCCAACACCATGTCTGAACACTGAATTCCTCAGCGAAAACAGAGTGCTGAACTTACGCGTAACAATGGTGGATTGCTTTTTCAGTGCAGCATTCATTACAACCACCATGCCGTAACTGGAATTCCAGGGAGTGTCGACTCACGTATCAATTCAAAGTGCTGCTCGCGTGCTCTTACATATGGAAGAAAGGCAATACACCCAGGACGCGATCCCCTTTTTGGAAATCGATAAAGAACTCAGGATGGTTAAGCATCTGCAGCATTTCGCATTGGACGTCGTTGCACAACCAGTATTTTCCGCCTTGAGACTCGTACCTGGGCAATGTTGCCTGCACAGGGTTGGTACAAACAAAAGTGACATTGTGGAGAAAAGAAGTACCCCAAAAAAATTACAACACGAACTTGTTAGATTGTAGTGGGTTAACATCGTCCCTTTTGGAAGACCTGTGACAGTCAACATAGTAAAACTTTGTATACCTATTTTACCATCCATGTACATACCAGTCGTACCGCTAGAGTACGGAAGAGCGATGATTTTCTCCTTGGGATCAAATTTTGAAGGCGTGAACTTCGTAGATTCGCCGTCCTTCCTGGTGACGAAACAGTCGGATGACCCCAGTGAATAAGTTCGCTGCGTGGATTGATTAACAATACATTCAGCATGACTAGTACTGCGATTTATTCCAGAAGAGAGTACACATACTTCGATGCTAGTGCCCGTTACTGCGTTGTCAGCCGTTTCTTTTAATCCTGAAACGGTGAGAATGAAGCGGGCTTTCGAATCATTGAGCTGCTTCCTCAGTTCGTCACCTGCGAGAAGCCGCTATCAGTCAAACACGGCTCTGCCCTATCAAAAGCATTCGCGAGGGTACCTGAAGCAAGAGGACTGACAGTGGTACAGACACCACCAAGAGCTGCAACAGCATGGAAGGCGATTCCGTATTCAGGCTGCGTTCGGAAGTGATCGTAACACGTTTAGTGCTGCGGTTCACCCATGCGGGAAGGGTACCACTTACACAGTTAGGCAGATGAATCGCCACAACGTCTCCTTCTTGGAATCCGTCATTCAGAAGGTTCACAGCGGTTCGACTCATGAGCTCTTCGAATTCCCCAAAAGATATTGAGCGTCCACTAGTCCCATCTACAAAAGCCGTTGCATTGGGGTCCGCACCCTGCAGACCGGACGCGGACAGGAATAAATTATAGTTGCTAGCCAGCATGTATACAGCCACTGGTTGAACTGAGCGCCCCACACTGTTGTACCATACCTTAAAGACATAGTCCGTCAAGGACATATCAGGCGCTAATTGGACATCATCGAATAAACTGCAATACACTCGATCCGACGCGTCCGACGACGCAAATCCTCGTGCTTGGAAAAAATGAGCATTTTGTCGTTGACAGAATGAAGCACAGGCTCCAGAACTTGCATAAGGCCTATTGGATCGTCTGAAAAGCGCACGGGAAGCTGCCATCTTCCTCCCTGACAATATCGTCGTCCTCATGGTGCACGTATCTTGATCGATTCGACACCTCTTGCTGTTGTACACTGACGCTACTCTGAGGGGAACTGAATCGCTATTTATACTGGCGGGACTGGTCTCACAAAACAGGCTTTATCTGTCCGTGTATAATATCTTACTGAAGCTGGTAACGTCCTGCGCCCAACTTCAACTTCATGGGCATTAAGTTAACTCAATCGTGTGGTTAGTTCGCTTTCATTCGTGACTGCTGATTGCTAGTGCAAAAGGGGGATAGAAAATAGTGGAACGAGGAATGGAGGTATTGATGGAGCTTATTCGGTACGAATGCAGAAGTTCTTGTCTGTGTGGAATTTTATTCCGGTATTGCGAGCCTTGTCCAACCGCTCCAAGCAAAACTGTGAATTCTTTAAGACTGTTTCAGAAGCTTGCAGCATTTGCTATCCCCAATGCACATCTCTTTCTTCTCGTGTGCAGGAATCAAACGACTCGAAACGAGACTCACTTCTTCCTGAACTTCACAAGTCACACAATTGCACATTTCAAATTCCCCCAAAGTATAAAATCTCCATTATGGTCCCATTTCACTTTGTCCAGTGGTGAATGTTGTTTAGGTTACCATCATCATGACACGAGGTCCTCACAGAACCTCGTGTTGAATGGACTCGGCTCTGTCTGGCAAACAAGACAGACTAGTTTGAATGGATTTGATTTGAATTCCTCCTCCCTGCAATGTGGATGACAGATAACTATTCCATACTTCAGCGCCTTCTAAAGCGTGAAATGGGTTATGGAAACCTACCCAAATTCCGTTCTCCGTCGCTCTGGAAACCCAAACTCAGAAGTTTTAGAAGTGCACAAGTGCTGGGAATCGAGGAAGTCATTGAGTTGATTCCTCCGGTGAAAGATGAAGTGAT
Organism: Halocafeteria seosinensis; assembly: GCA_001687465.1. NCBI lineage: Eukaryota > Bigyra > Bicosoecida > Halocafeteria > Halocafeteria seosinensis. Next base: position 66,676 of record LVLI01000198.1, on the reverse strand, counting down.
GTTGGGCTTTACACGAGATGGGCAATATATTATCTCTTACAAGCATGATGAGGAAGAGTACTTTCTGCAATTATGGGATGTCAATTCACTCATCTCCAAGATACCTTGTTCGAAACCAGCATTGCGAACCAAGATATTCTCGCACCTTCCGCCTCCCAAGCTGGAAGGAAGCATGTGGCAAGAGCCGCATATAACTCTATGGCAACTACCTGGTGACCAATGCTTATTGCTATTCGCACATCACGAATCCGGGGTCCTCTATGTATCCGTCGTGCCAACCATCAAGGAACAAGATCCAACCTTCTTCCTGGATCCCATGCCACTAAACTTCAAACTGTCAACAACGGAAGGTGTCTTGCCTCACCCTACTTGTGTGGGCTGCCGGGCAGCTACTGCGGACGAGAATACAAGCAAATACTCATTTGTATTCAAGACGATCGGGAGCATAGTTGTTATGCATTTTAGCCCGGCGAGATACAAGGATTGCCTATCCAATGGCGAACGCACGCCTCCAGTAGCTGAAGTACCTGGCTTCCAGTTGTGTCGCGCTGAGGCGGCAAACGCTGTAAAGGAAGAGCAATCAAGCACGATTCAGATACATAGAATCGAAGGACTTTATCATGGAGAACTCGAAACGAACCTAGGACAGTCGATTAGCAAGATAGGAGTTATCGGCATACACCCAGATTGCAAGAGTGTGTGGCTCACCCTAGACTGTGAGACCGACAAACAGCTCCCAGTACAACGCACTAGTCCTTTTAACCGGACCTCTTGGATACACAGACCCCCGACGCAAATCAAGGCGGCTCGGACATACACATACAAACGGACTCGTTCTCCTGTGCCAAGTGCATTCGGGGGAAGTCAAGGCTCCACAACCCATGCTGCGAGTCTGCTGCAGGCCAGATGGTACTTCAAGGACAGAGCCCTGAGAACTTCGCCTTTACCAGAAGGCACCGAGGCTAAAGACGAGGCAATTCGTCTGAGAAGACAAGTTTTCCTACATACTAAGCCAGAAACGCTCTGCAGGGTCGCTGACAACCTTCCATTACTGCAGAATCAGTCCCTTCCACAGCTGGTAAATCCAATTCTTCCCCTCCTCATTCGAAGCTGAGTACATTTTGATATGTAACCGCATTGGCGCATGTAAGCTCAATCCTCCCTCTGGGCGGAGTGAAAGCTTTCCTCAGAGTCCGAGGCTTCATTGACTTCGTCTTCAGCTGCGGGAGGGGTGCTTGGAGGGGCGGTTGGGTACACAGAGCTCGTCTGCTCCCGTTCATGAGGTACAGTGTGGGGACCTCCATTGCCTTCGGATTTTCTGTGAGTCATACCGAACTCACCCGATTCTTGATGGTGATGTATGCTATTCCATTGGGTTCTTTGTCGTATACCCGTTGCATTGCTTTTCTCGCCTTCCGACTGTCCCCCATGCCTTGTGTCGGCAACATGGGAGCCTTGCATGGTAGCAGACTCGGATGCGCTGGCTGCATATGTTGTAGGAGGCAACTGCATATGGAGCCGATCCTCCGGAATGCCATCATTTTGGTGGTGACTTAGAGCATTGCTCTCATCATTTGAAGCACCGTTGTTTCCACCATTACTCGCTGTGTCATGGTGCTCTCCATCCTGGTGGATATCTTGCTCCCTGGGAGACTCTGGTGGTGGACACGGTCCAATTAATCTGCTTCCCTCTTCACTCCCTTGTCCTCGCTCTTGAGCAGAGGGGTCATCAGGAGTAGAGACAAGAATCCTATCGGCCAGCAGGGTTAGACACGCAATCAGCAAAGAGTGAATCGGGCTATCGACCTGGCCAAATTCCCTCGATATTTGCGATGAGCTCCTCAACGAATTGGAGAGCTGCATCCATGCCACAGCGTATCCTAAGTCTATCATCTTTTCTGTGTATTGCTGCAGAGCGTTTTCAGATATATTTTTCATCAACGTGGCAGTGTCTCCTGGCTCCGCCTTCGCAACTTTTTTGGCTTTCTGCTTGACGAGCATAAGATGTGTTGTAACGTTGATGACACTCCACAAGAGCGGCATCCACGTAGTTAGAGCTCCCAAGTCATAATTTGACTGGATTTTTTCTTGGGTAGATTGCAATTGGTTCGTAACTGAGGCCAAGGCCTCTTCGAAATGCCGAAATACTTGGCCAAAACCAGGGTCTGCGAAATACAAAAACGTCTGACGATAATAAGTGTAGCATCACAAATCCATTTGTAACGTACGGCGAATATTTGCGTGTTGCACCGGCACAGCAGTCCTCCAGTTATTCAATAATTGGGTACACCGGTCAATTTCTCGTTGGTATTTACGGAACACATCACCTGAGCTGGGAAGAGATGCAAGTTGTTGGTCAAAGGCGCACATCCAGCGTTGAGGGGAGATGTCTTCATTGTTGTCCAATAGGAAAGGGGGAGTAAATTTGTTACTATCCGGGTCATTCACCGTGGTGATTGCAACCGTTTCAGCTCCCATAGAAGCTGAGCCACTAAATGCGGCCAACGCAATTCGGTAAGAGAGCCAATCAACCACCTGCGAGGATTGATTGAAAACCAAAGCAAACCCACCGATTCTCCATGACGGATGAATTCGCTCCTCCACTCCGGGAAATGATAAAAGGCTATTGGACACTTGCTGAAGCACACTAGCAAGTTGTAGGGACCCGGGAGTAACATTTTTAAAATGCTGACTCAAAGACAGCAAGACAGACCCGACATTCTGCAGTAGTGAATGTCAGTCGAAAATAAGAAAAAAAAGAACCTCTTCTTGCAATAAGTACTTACCACTGTCACCTTTGCTGTGCCATGAACGACATGAGAGCCAGGGTCAACTTCCACTGCATCCATAGAAATCGTCCCGAGGGTCTTCGTTGCAGGGAAAGGGAGACACCATACCAAGTTTGGATCTTTTGCAGATGTCCATAATAACAGCTGCATTAAGGGTCCGGGAAGTGCTATCCCGACACATGTCAAAATATCACAGCCTACACTGGTCAGCAATCGAAATACGGACTTTACGCCAGCGGATACTACACTTGGAGCATGAGATGTCAAGAGGCTCCATGACGGAGAATCAACCCGCGTATTTTGTGTCCTCATTCGAATAGCTCCCATTGCACTTCTCCTTGCAGAAGGATCGTGGTCCCTGCGTCTCGAGATATTCTCTTCGTGAGCATTCCCGTAAAGCTGTGACAAGGACACAGCATCCGGAACAACGTTTAGTTCGAATTCTGCGTCTGGAATCCGCAGTTTCCGACCTGTTGGGTTCTCCACCGGAATATCGAACGAAAATGACGTGCTGATTTTGGTATCTTGCCTGATGATATCCTGAGTTGTCTCCCTTATGAGATAAAAGTCATGCCACCAAGACAAGAGCTCAGGTTTTACCCAGGATGAGACCTTCTTCATAGCACCAGACAGAGTTTCCCAACTCCACCACTTGGAATCTTGCTCTTCCGATCGGCCCTCCTCCGTGTCAGTATTTTCGGCGGCACCGGTTTCCTCGCTATACTCATCGGAGAATTGCTTTGAAGAAGAGCCTTCCACTGCTTCATAAACTGCGTCACGAAACTTGTATAACGACTCAGAGCCATCCCCTCCACCTTCAATTTTTAACTTCGCATCCTTCATGTTCCAACTACATCGCAAAAGAGGACTTGCTACGTAAATCGTGTAGAAAGCGTGAAGTGCTGTGGCGCACAGGTACAGCACTCCAAAAACCACCAATGCGCGCGAAAGCAAGTAAAACATAATACTGAGGTTTAGCTGTAGTAACCTGGAAGGCATCTCCGTAGCGTGGTAATGCGGGTGGAAGAGGGCAGCGGCAGCGTTAGAGGATATTACTATATTGCAGATACCCCTCGAAGCGTCCAGAGTCGCCTCGCAACTGCTCAGTGAGGAAGAGTAGTTTATTCGACTCAAACTAGCGAGTCGTTGCGCATTATAGTTCGAAGGATTTATCCATAGCGATTCAAGCATGTTCGGCTGAAATGCGTCTCTAGTGCTCGGTGATAAGTCCAGCACAGGATCAGCCTCCGCGTTTGCTCGGAGACTATCCGTATAAATCTCCAGCCCAAGCACCTTCCCTACCTGTAAACTATACAGGAGAAAAAACACATGAAGGGCAGTGAGGCACATTAGGCTTCCAAAGTTCGTGCCCCATGATCTCTGCAACCAGCCACCCAATAACATGGATGGAATGACACACGCCATGCCAAACACCAGGGCTACCAGGGGATATTTTGAAATTAGAAGCCAGAAGAACGAAATAACGTCAACTCCTGTTGCTGCTAAAGGCTCGTAAATGCGCATGCCAGCTAGGCAGAAGGACATCAGCAATAGGGCCATACTCTTGCGGTTCCGTACGTACGCCGTCAGAGGTGTAAGGTATTTGAAGTTGCCTCGATCGAGCGAGTGTTCAAGAGAGCTCTGTCTTGCAGATGACGCATGGAACGACAACAAACCAGACTGACATGCCCACCAGTAACATGCAGCCGCGACATATACCAGAAGAGCAAGCTTGCGATCGAGTAGCAGTCGGGTATGACGGTAGTTGTCCGGTTCTGGGAGAACCACGCCACTTTCGTTTTGCCATACTGACTGGCTTGGGTCCATAAAGAGCCCGTAAAGCATTGAATTAACGTCATGTCCAAAAGTAACAGGTGGAGTGAAAAACCATAAAAGCAACATCGTCAACTGTTTCGTCAAGAAGATTAGCAACTTTCCATGGAGGGTCTTCTTAAGGAGTCTCTGCACCACCTCAAATTGTGCTCCTTCGTCGGCCATGAAAACCACCCTTGTGATCATTTTCCACATTTTGTCTTGAAGGACGTGCTCCATCAGCTGTATGAGTAATGCATCGCAAAATAATGTCGCGACGATGCCCACCCAGAAGTTGCTGCAACGCCACCGAAGATGGCCACCGTACCAGAGCGTCAAAAGATTGATTTAATGGATTAAAAAGCTGCACTTACGCATCTTCTCCGCGTTCTTCTGGGACAGGAGAAGTCCATACGCCATATAGTAAGATTTTAACTTGTCGTCCCGTCCACGAAGCTAGCTGCAGGGCCACCTCGAGGATAGTATCAAGCAGCGACTACGCGATTGCATGCCGTGCTCAACTAGAAAGCTTACCTGAAATCGAAAATACACACCAATGGCCACGAGTCCGAGAATTATGGACAAAGGAAGCAGTCTGAAGACCGTATGCGAAAACGAAGTTCCATTATTCGTCTCTCTGTTCGGCCTCATGAAGCTATTAGGCCGGGCCCCGCGTGCTTCACTCCTTTGGGCTTCAGAGCATCCAGTTGACACGTCCTGCTGGGCCGTATCACTCATTATATCCCTCTTAAATAGTGTATAAGGAGAAATGGAAGAAAATTCCTAATAACTTCAACCTGAGAAATATCTATTATGGGCTTCACTTCCAGGTTCTGCTCCCTCTATTGAGGGGTAAAGAGGACGGCAAGAGAGCACGCTAGATAAAATGCGAAAGCTGCATCCTTTTGGGGAGAACAATAAACCATTTGGTTTTGGTTTGGCTAACGTATGAACCGCAGCAGCTGGTGGCTAAAGGGGTAGACGAAATGATTGCTCCGTAGTCCAGTGGTCACTTTGAGATTCCAACGAGGAGTGGCACCCAGAAATGATATTATACCCAGACAGGGGGAAAAAAGCGGAAGCTAAGCTTTAAATTGGCGTCTTGTGAGCCTAGTTGCTAATCTAAGAAGAAACGCACTCGTAGTACTACGGTATTTTTGTACCTAGAAGTTTCAAACACTTAACCCCTACAAACATGTTAGCCCAGACAACGTCAAACTCATACCATACATCTATAGCACAACGAACTGTACAATGCAATTGCGTTGTTGTAAACTCTTTACCATTTCTCTAGAATCCAATCGTTGTATTTGCGTGGCGTAAGGAATCGAATTGGATCCTTCAGCAGTCTGTGAGCACTGGTCAGTGGTTGTCGAACAGAACAGGACGGGCTCTCGGGCTCAAATGCTGTTGCGACAGATGAGTTCGCAGTCCGACGGCCAGCTTGGAGCTACACCAAGGCCTCATGCGCAATGTAATAACCAAGGCGCTGTCGCAGTTTTCGCGACTGTGAGGCTACCTGTTTTAGCGTACCAAACTTTTACGGGAAGTTACTGTCTTGGAAGTTCGAAATGCAATCAACTTCAAGCGTTACTCAAGTTCTATAAACGACGGTATTTCGTGTAGGGTCCAGTGGGTTGGTTTGACAACAACCTCCCTGTGAAAATTGTTACTAGAATATTGTCTAGCTTATGTGGTTGTGTAGGTACACCATTTTAGTCATTGCAGATACTGTAAGTAAAGGGCGCTGGATCTCATTTAGCCGGGTGACGCCTACCGACGTTTATTGACGTTTTGTTTCCGAATGCGATGTTTTCGTTTGATTTGAGCTTATATTTTGTCGTAGTATACATTTATCTTTCGATTGTACCCATGCTACTCGTGTATGGAGTGCTTGCAGACGTAACAAATGGCGTCCAAAGTGTTGAACTCAACAGTGTATCGGGCCTATATGGGCCTGGAACAGGTACGTTCTGGCTTTAAATAGCCACAATGGAGAAGTCCATTGGCGCTGTATTCGAAGAGTTTAATAGAATCCCTCTGTCGCTCGTGTTGCCATCGTGATGACAGGGTGATAGTGTGCTTGCTGAATATGTATGGATAGGGGGAACGGGCATGGACTTGAGAAGTAAAACCCGGACGCTGGGCTTCTCTCCCCAAAAACCGGAGGATTTACCCCTATGGAACTTTGATGGCTCCTCAACGGGGCAAGCATCTGGCAATGATTCTGAAGTTATACTTCGACCAGTCAAGATAGTCAAAGATCCGTTCCGAGGGGCACCGAATATCATTGTGCTCTGCGAGTGTTTGAAGCCCAGTATGACTCCTATTGAGAATAACACCCGGGAGGAAGCCAAGAAAGTCTTTGAAAAGGATCTTGCTGCTGCACCTTGGTATGGATTGGAGCAAGAGTATACGCTATTTGAGGATGATGGGAGGACACCACTTGGTTGGCCTAGAGGTGGGTTTCCGGGACCCCAAGGTCCGTACTACTGCGGCGCAGGTACTGAGTGTGCTTTCGGCAGGCCCGTTGTCGAGGCCCATTACAAAGCGTGCCTGTACGCGGGTATCCAAATAAGTGGGGTCAATGCGGAGGTGATGGCAGGCCAATGGGAATTTCAAGTAGGACCTAGTGAAGGAATTGACAGCGGTGATCAACTTATATTAGCTAGATACATTTTGATGCGTGTTGCCGAAGACTTCGGAGTCATAGTCAGTTTTGACCCCAAACCTGTCAAAGGAGATTGGAATGGAGCTGGTTGCCACGTTAACTTTAGTACTCGTCCGATGCGAGAAGATGGAGGATTTGACGTTATTATGGAAGCCGTCAAGAAATTGTCACAGGCGCACGAAGAGCATATCCACATTTACGGACCCGGCAACGAGCGTCGGTTGACGGGTAAACACGAAACAGCTAGTATGGATAAGTTTACTTATGGTGTTGCTGATCGAGGAGCTTCGGTGCGTATTCCCCGCTTCACCGAAACTGACGGCAAAGGGTACTTTGAGGACCGCCGTCCTGCCTCCAATATCGATCCATATGCTGTTACAGCGAAATTGTTTGAAACGTGCCATCTAAAGAAATAGTGTAGATTTGGCAATGGATGGAATACCGATAAACTAGATGATAGAGGTGGTTCAGTTTTCAATTTTATGCTTCTACTGACTAAAGTGCTAGCAGACAATAGAACACCGGCAACTTAATGATTATAGTCGTTACATATCATCATTGGTATTGTTTGCTCCACTGTTTGATCGCTTTATCAGAATTAAGCAAACCAATACAAGGTGCAAGATAAAAATGGAGTCATATATACAAGTGAATGTCTCCGGCATTCCTCCGTCATTTCTCCATCGGCACCAACAACAACCTGGGGGTCTTTCTCAGTGCCTGTTGGTACCACGAGACCAGCTTTTCAGGCCGAATACGTACGTCTTTACCTCGTGTATAGCCTATAAAACATCTATACGAAGTGTATATACTCTGTGCTTGGCAGAAACAAGGGCTGTTCCACAGTCCAGCAGCTCTTATCCCATGTTAAAGTACGTTCTGGCGGCGCATTCACACGTATATGCAGTTGATACACGATTTCGGCTGATCTTGTGCAGCACCTAACGGGCCTACCCGAGACTATACAATGCAAGTTGTGGCAGGGAACGCGTTTGCTGACGGAAACGCAGTCCTTATTGAGCCATGAAGACCATGGGGTCTTCCGGCTACAGATTTGTGGGGGGTTGAAAGGTGGTAAAGGAGGGTACGCTATTTCATGTAGACTGCTTGTGTTTGCGTGTTACTTCATTGAGCGAGTTTAGTGCAGATTTGGAGCCAACTTACGAGCTGCGGGGAAACAAGCTGGACGAGGCGCCCAGTTACCCAATTATGGGGCGTGCCGTGATCTTAGTGGCCGTCGCTTACGACACGTAAATGACCAAATCCGGCTTCGAACGTGGGTGAGCGAAGAGGAAAGAGAGAGGAGAGCTCGGTTGAAAGATGCGTACCAGGAGCCCGCAGGAACTGCTGGTATTCCAGGCTGGTTCCTGCCAGTTCCGTCGTGGTCGGATGGGCTTACGCCGAAACAGCTTCGCCGACGTGCGCAAGCTGTGTCGCGAAGAGAACGTATTGTCGAGGAGAAACGCCAAAAAGAGGAGGAAGAGAAGCAGAAGGAAGAGATGGCCAAGAATGAAAGGCGAACTCAGTATATCAACTACCACGCGCCTTCCTCCCGGGCCGACGCTATGGCAGATGCTGTAACCGCTGGTCTGAAAAATAAAGCGTCATCTGCGAAAACGACGAACCTGCCAGAGAAACGACTCCGCAGCTCTGAACCTCCTTCGACTGAACCGCATGGATCACCGGTAAAACTGCTCGGACTGTTTGATTCTGACGATGCAAGCGTGCAAAATGCTTTTACTGAAGTTGATTCTTCAACCCCTCTCAAGGCAAGGGTAACTGGGACATCCACGTTTGCTACCGCATTTTCACTCTATCATGTTGCTCCTTTTCCGCCGAAAGACGGAGATGCTTGTAAATGGTATTTTGAAGTGAAGTTGCTCACCGACGGGGTGGTGCAGGTTGGCTGGATCGACACCAGTTTCGCTGCCTCAACTGCGGACGGAGATGGGGTCGGAGATGACGAACATAGTTGGGGGTTTGATGGCGCGCGGCAGTTGAAATGGAATGTTGAAAGCTCAAAGTATGGAAAGGGGTGGGAAAAAGGGGACGTAGTGGGCTGTGGTATAGACTTGCATGATGGTACAGTCTGGTTCTCATTAAATGGTGAGAACCTTGGCGTAGCCTTTGATGGATTGGCGCAGCGAATCGACAACGGAGTCCTGGCAGCTGTGTCTGTGGAGGAAGAAGAGGCGGTGGAAGTTAACCTGGGTATTGCCTCTGAAATAGGCGCTGCTAGTGCTGGTTTCAGCTATGCGCCAAGTGCTGAGGGATATCAACCTCTGGCCGCTACGGTACAAACGACAAGCTCAGTTGCAGCGGCTGTTTCACCGTCGTCGAAAAAACCCCGTGTTAAGGTACAAAAAGTAAATCAAGACAGTAAACCTAATAATGAAGGTCGTGACGGGGAATACAACCAAGCGAGCACCTCAACTGAATGTTCGGAATCTCGTGCCAAAGTAGAATCCTCCAGTGATACAGCACTTTCGTCTAATGGAACAGACACCCCTCGTACTGCCAATGGATCCAACGGCAATAACGAGTTGCCGCCGCCTCAGTTACCGGCACGACTTGAAACTGTAAAGTCCCGATCAGAGCTACAGGAACTTCATTTGGAACAACTCAAATCCGAGTTGTACAATCGAGGATTGAAATGTGGTGGAAGTCGGGACGAGCGGATTGATCGTCTATGGGCGGTACGTGGTCTCAGTATAGAGGAAATCCCCAATAAGATTCGTGGGAAGAATTTCCCTGGGCCCTTATATAGCGGTCAATAACTACCCAAAACTATTCAAAATGCGGATCAAGTGTCGTAGGAAGCATAATGCAAGTTAACGGGTTTTAGAGTAACAATGCTATTCGCACAATGCGCCAGCGAAGTGTAACGATCGTCTACTAGCTGAGAAGCTGGGCGCGACCCCATTGGTCTGGACTGTGATGTCAAAAAGCGTATTTTTGTATTTGCATCGGTGCACACTGCATAAGTTCGAAGTTTGCGAATTTAAGCGGACCAATTCAACAATGTCACAGGTATGCCATGTAGGGTATCATGCACTCCGATTGTACCGGTGCTGTTACGCCTCACTGCATTGCAAGACATACTTTCTCCACCAAATAGCTCTACAGTACAGTATAATACAACAGTGTACAGTTGTGTTTCAGTCTTGGCGCGGCAAGGCTACTCAGTACCTTTGGTACCTACCACTTGTCATGCGTTGCTTCCGTTTTCATCTGCAAATGAGTTACCACTGGTACGACGTTCTTCCGTCTCATACGATAGGTCCATGAGTTGGCGCTATGCTATGCATACACTAAGTTTAAAATCAATAACAAGTCTTCTTCAAGTCCTTTCCTCCTACTTGAAGGACTTGAATTCCAACTTGAATTTCCAAGTTCTCACCACCCCGTGCTTTTGGGTCAAGATGGCGTGACTCCGGTGGCGGGTTGTTAGTTAGTGTTTGTGCGTGCTACGGACTACCGTTTTCTGCCATACCTTGGGTAGAGGTTTCTTACCCCTTGTGGAGTGTGTGTGAGCGTCTGTGTGTGGTGGGGAAGCACGCAAACAAGGAGGGCAATGGTCTCCTTTGTGCGCTGTACGGTGTTTTTTGCCTTTCTTTTATGTGTTATATGGCTTTCTGTGGTCATTACCTACGTGGGGAGGCAAGGAAGTAGTGGCCTACTCCCTCATCAGTCGGCCCACGAAGATGGACTGCGCATACATAGGCCATTAATGGGCGATTACGCCAACCCCGTGCGCGTTGCTCCGGGACGACGCATGAAGAGTGAGCTTCCCACACAGTCAACAGGCGATAAGAACCAGCCTGGCCCTGCTATACATGATGTCCACACCTTGGAGGAATTGGACAAAGGGCAGCTCGATCAGATGGACTGGCTCGCCAAAGGACGATGGCTCGTGGACAAAAATAAACCCACCTTGGACTATGCTGAAAAACAACCGCGGAAAAACATTACCCTGGTATCAGCTATGCTCAATTTGGGACGCCATTCTCTAGGCGGGGGCTTTGCCAGGACCTTCAAGCACTACATAGAACGATTCAGAGGGTTCATGTCGTACAACTACCCGAAAGTCATTTTCATTGATGCCGACTACTATGATGACTTTAAGCCTCTGATTGACAGCAGCCCTGGTCCAGTTCATGTCATTCTCAGAACTGTGGACTATCTGAAGCAAAACTTCAAATACTATGACTTAGTCCAAGAAATACGTAAAAATCCGAAATGGTATAGACAGCAAGGATGGCTGGAAGACTCACCGCAAGCAAAGTTGGAGTTTTACAACCCTCTGGTAATGAGCAAGATCTTTTGGACCGCAGAAGCATCCAGGTTGAATCCGTTCAACACGGACTCATTTCTCTTCATTGATGGTGGCCATCTCTGTAATAATCCCTCCGGTGTCAATTTGGCAAAACAGAGATTCATTTTGGATAATTTCTTGAATGATAAACTTTTCATAACGTACTTCGACTACGTTCCAAGTGAGCACAACGGCGAGATCCACGGCTTTGAAAAGAAGGCATTCCAGAATTATATTGGGTATCACAAACTCCCCTTGCTCGTTGGACGAGGAGGTGTGTTTGGTGGACGGCCTGAGTTTCTCGAAGTGGCCATTCAAGTACTGGACGTGATCATGAAGGAGACCCTGGAAAAGCGGTACATGGGAACGGAAGAAAACTTTTTCTCTATTCTGTACTACAGGTTCCCGGAGCTGGTGCACCGATACGATAATGGAGAAGGCGGTAACTGTGCCTTTTTCCAACATGTGGTGGATCCACCATTGGACCCGAAAGACTACGGATATCACTTACGTGGCTTACTTTGCGAGGAGAATTTTGAGCAGTTAGAGAAGCAGGGGAAGCCCTCATGTTTCCACACAGACAAGACTCCCTGCCCAGCTTATGTTACACCGTATTACCTTACAAAAGCAGAAAACCAGTATACATGCCATGATACAGCACATTTCTTCTGCACAGTTCAGTGTAAACGAGGAAGCGATCAAGTGGCTTGGAGTGCTCATCCATGCGGTACTACTGACAAGCCTTGTTTTGCTGATGTTGGTGAAGGGCGGGTTAAGCCGGGGGACCCTGGATTCCGTGGTGTAGACAAAGACCTGGGTGATTCTCAACAGGAACAACAGCAGGAGACTCCAGAAGAACAACCGAAGCAGGAGGAGAAAGAGCCTTCGGAGCAAAGTTCTCGGAAGGAAACGCATCCTAACGAGGAACCCAATGATATTGACATCGAGTCTTTAAGCTATAACGAAGTCTATGATTTGCGAGGGCTCAAATGCGCCGAGAGAGATGGGCACACGATATGCTACGAGGACGATCCGTATGATTGGGACGAATGTCCCTCTTACGTCACTCCCCAGTTTTTGACTGAAGCTAAGAACCAGCATTTGTGCCGCGTGAGAAGCCACTATTGTACTGTCTCTTGCCAAACAGGGAATGAGAACATTCATTGGCATGCTCATGAAAAGAAATGGTGTGATCAGAATCCAGGCAATTGCCCGCCTCGCCCCAAGAAGATTCCCAAATCTAAGTTTAAACTTCCAAACTTTGAGCGTCCTAACGTTATGCAACGAAAATGCGAAGAGCCTGGGCTTCGTGGACCAGAGGGTCCTGTCAAGGATCTCTCGTTGGGTCTCTTGGCTCATGGCTCTCGAGAGTTGGCAACGCTCAAGCAAACCCTGCAAAGTTATGAGGACAATGGTTTACTCGATGGCGTCAACGAATTCATGATATACTTAAACGGCAGGAATCCGACACTTGAACAGGCTGTGTCTCCTTTTGCACAACGACATAGTGCCGTCAAGCTTATGGGTAACAGTAAGAATGTGGGTATCCTACGCGCTATCAACTTTATGGCAATGAACGCCAGCAACCCTATATTCCTGTTCTTGGAGAAAGATTTCCTCCTTATTGAACCATGGCCATGCGTATATGAACAGTTGACTACCGGTAGAGACATGGTTATGAATAAAGAAGCCCATGTCGTGCGTTTCCGTCATCGGTGGCGAGCAGGGAAACCCAACTTCGCAAAGATGATGTTCAAGGGAGATGAAGAACGAGTGTTCAAGCAGCAGCCTAATTTATTTTGCAATCATTTCCATTGGATCGAAGAACCCGAAAAATACTGGCCAGACAAGATATGGATATGCCATAATGACCCTGTGATGTACTGCTCCGATAGCAAATATTGCAATTGGACCAATAACCCAACGATGATGAGCGTGAAATGGTGGTACAACGAATACGTTAGTCGGTTCCATAAATTTACTAGGAACGATCCGTACTATGATATTGAGGTTTACATGAATTGGGAACCCAATGCTTGGAATGAGCGCCACTGGATTGTTGCTCAAGGAGACGGTTTATTCCGACACACGGATCGTAATAGATTTTAGCACGTAGCCATCGCAGTTAGTAGTAATGAATGTTCGCAAATACAAGAACAAAATCAAGGCGACTTAATAGTTCCTCTCTCACTTCCTCCACAGCTTTATTTCTTCTTTTAAATACTTGTACAAGTACAAGACCTGTAGCACTTCGTCCCTCTCCGGAGAATGAGGTGGAAGTCGTACACACCACGTCCAGTTCGGATTGTTTTTCTACTGAAGTGAAGGCCATTCAAGAGAGCATAGAATGGAGTCTCCCGCGCCACCTCCGCCATCGTCTGTATCCCCACGAAGTCGGGAAGGGCGGCGGCATCGATCCTCTCCTGAAGAGATCCCCGGCAAGGAGTACGACCATGCTCCTTCACGGTATATCGTGCGCCATATGTCCCCCGCGGGGCCGTACAAGAGCTCGAACTACCAGCAGCAGCAGCATCAGGAAGAGAGTGTGCACTCGACACTGCAGAGGTATCAACAGGAACCGGTATCTGCGGTGAAAACCACAGCATCTTCTTCCTCCTGGAGACGCACCACCTCCAACGGTGGCGGTGCCGGTGTTTTGGATTTGGACCACAAGTCCCCGGAAAGTGACCGTTCCTCTTACCATGCCACAACTACCTCACCACCCACAGCTGATATTTTGCAGTCGAAAGATGGTTATACGCATGAAGGAAGGCCGTTCGTTGCCTCCTCTTCCTCTTACGATGCGGCAATCACTCAACGGACATCAGAAAGCACTTCGTCTTATGACTACCTGAATTTGCAACGTGAACGTAATCTTCGGTCAAAACTGCAACTAATGGAATCTCAGCTGTATAAAACTGAGCAACGGGTGCGCACTTTGCGTCTGGAGGTCAAAGAACGAGATTACCAGATCCAGGAATTACAACGGGACTTAAGTCAAGCCAATTCCACTGTAGAAAACAACAACGAGGTCATAACGAGATTCGCCGAAGATAAGCGCTTGCTCGAGCAAGAGAATGAGAAATTAAGAGATAACCTAAATAGGGCCTCCAGTTCCATTCAAAGTCTGCAGAGTTCAATGGTATGTCCTTGCAACGAAGTTGCGTTAGGGTAAATGTTACTATTTTTGTTTATGCAAGCACAGGTAGTGAGTCATAAGGAAGCTACGAGCACCGAGCAACAATTACGAAGTGAAAATAATAGCCTTGAGGAAACGATTGAGGAGCTTCAAAGCAAGCTTAGAAGACAAGAAACACTGACATACTCAGCAGAGATGGATGCAAAGTCCAAAGCAAGTAGTGTTTCTGAGTACGAAAAGATTGTGGAAAAGCAAAGGAAAAAGATCCATGAACTTGAAGAGTACGTTGCAGTTACGTGATTCCCTCCTTGCTCTCCTGTGGAAACACCTGTGTATGTCTTTTTCAGAGTTGCAAAGTATCGTCAGGTAGCGGCGGACATAGAAAGAAAATTCAATATGGAACAGGATCGTAACTCGGCGTTGAAACGCGAACTTGAGAAAACCAATTCATCCTTCAATAAACTCTATCAGCAAGCAGAAAATGACGCCAGTTTCTTACATAGATTCTTGGACAATATGAGCACGGAGCTTTCGCAGGTAGTGTACGACGTCGAAAGCAAATTAAACTCGTTGGGGATTCCGCATAATGTAAACGACGGCACCCCTACTAAGCACAAACGGTTCGAAACAAGTTTTCAGCTGCCCATGTTAAAAGAACTTTTGGGACCACTGGCGGCAGTATCTGGCGCAATCGATTCCATTCACCCAACAATGAATGAGCTAATTCGATGCGCATCGTCGATGGTATCAGAAAAGGAGGAGAAAGAAAAATCCTCGAATAGACTGTCCTTCATTGACAGTGAACTAAGTGCCAAGAGTAAAGAATTGACTGAGACGAAGAAGCTGCTAGAAGAGGAGCGACACAGTCACAATAGTACTCAATCAGAGCTACAGCAAACCCAAAGCCAAGTAACAAAGCTGAGAAAACAGAACTCTCACTTGGAAGATGAAGTACAGGAATTAACTGCTCATACGAACGAGACTACTGTTACCAGCCGTATGTATCGTCAATTGGTTGCCGACTCTGGAAAACGGATGCTAAGCCTGAGGCAGTTCCTGCGAGACTCTGTTCCGGAGGAATTCTCGACATTTGTCAATAAATACAACTCTGTTTCGGAGAGCAACTTACCACAAGTGTTATCAGACGTGGAGAGTGATGTGTACACGCTCTGTTCTGCGCTAAAGCGGTGTCTTGGAGAGATCAAGAGTCTCCGTTCTGAATCTAGCTATTGGCAGTCAGAAGCGACTACGTGCAAGCAAAAGCTCCAAGCATTGGATACACAGAACTTGAGGTTCACCGAAGTGGTTCGTGACAGTCTACAAACTATGGCAGAATGAGTTCCGGTATACCACTTGGAAAACCCATGAGGGGTTGCGCATAGAATAATCTGGGAGAAGTACTTTAATGATAGTAGTAGCACTAATAATGATATTTACGGCTAATGGGATATTTGTCAAGCATTTTTGAACAGATGGTTGGTACAACCTGGTACAACCTAGTGTAACACTTCTTCAGCTTCTTGCTTGGTTGCTCTCTCTTCAATGCCTGAAATTATCTAGCTCATTTTATGGGCAGTACCAGTACAGCTTTTTTTGTTTTGTGACACCAGCTAACCTAACCATGCGGTGGTCGTCCACTCCCTTGCCGACCCTCAATCCGATGAGTCAATCGCCATGTTTGTGAAGTTGTCATTTGACGAGCTTCACAAAGCACGGTGGAAGTTTATGGGGCATTGCAGTACACTCAGTATACAGGTGAAGATGCCGTCATTGGTCTATTTGATGCGGTGTGAACGTGTGTCTATAAGGACCAGAGTGGACGGCGTCTGGCGCTCGATTCTTCGGTCGGTGGGGCAGCTAATATCCGGGAGAGACTGCCGTTAACGCTACCTAAATAAAGGCGTATTCACATCATTTGGAGGGCCACCAGTCCTTGTAAGCGCATTCGAACGATTGTACCGTACTTGTACGATGTCGTCTGAAGGGTATGCGAAGCAATTCAATCAGAGGAAAGCTGTAAGTGCAAGAATTCGGACGAGTCAAAAAGCTACTGGGTCTCCTTACCTCCTTTATTATGCAGCTAGATCGTGCTTCGAATAGCAATGATGAGCTTTCTCAGAAGCTCTTGACGGACAGGGGCGCATACATGTCGTTTTTGGAGGTACAGTTGGAGCGAGTCTCCTCAGCTGTCTTGACCGTTCAAGGCCACAGGTATGAGTTTTTGACTAGCTACCAGCTGTAGGATTGCGCATACTATTTATTCTCTCTCGTTTCCGAAAACATTGCTTCTCAGTGATCGCATTGATGACATTGACAACAAAGTGGGTAAAGTGGAAAACAAGGTAAGACGCATCTCGTTGGAAGCAATGGTTCTAATGTTTGCACTAGAATGTGGATACTATCCAGACTTCAAACTTGTCCGAAGCTCTTCGATTACAACAACAGTACCTAGAAAAATATGTAAGGTTCATGGACGTGAAGATGGTATTCCTTGCCTATCTTGGTACGTTTGCTTCGGTGCAGAGGCAAAACACGGCGGCGTCCTTCAACGAGCAAAGTAGCACAGTCGGATCGTTGGAAGAAATGATGAAGCGGGTATGTCCTACAATATCTGAGTAAAGTTATACGCATATACTTACCATCTCTTTTATCGAGCAGATGGAGCATCGACTGAACCAAACAGAAGAAAAGCTGGAAGATGAAAGAAACCAGCGAAGAAGCAATGAAAACCGTTTAAGCCAAACAGAAGAACAACTAGAGGAAGAAAGAAGCAAGAGGAGAAATAATGAGAAGCGTTTAAGCGAAATAGAAGAGCAACTAGAGGAAGAGAGGAGCAAAAGGAGGCATTTAGAAAATGAAATCAACAGACTTAGCGTAGCGCTGACCGAGAATAATGAGAAGCAGTCCACCCTACACAGCTCTCTTGAGAGTATTCGAAGTGAAACGAGGCAGGAATCGACTATCCACCGAAACAAAATAGAGCACTTGGAATCTTCTGTTTCTAGTTTGCAACAGAACTACGAGAGGAAGTTTCAAAGTGTTGCCGAGTCAGGACGTATATCCGAATTGGAGGACCGAGTAGCCTCGATTGATGAACAATCAAAGAACAACGATAGGCAGATATCTGGTGCCAACGAGCATATCCGAAGTTTGCGTTGCAATGTTGAAGAATTTCGCAGCCAAACAGGCGACCTGTCAAGGGAGTTATCTAAACAACAGGAGGACGGTAAAGCTATGAAACAGCAAGTCGATAGTGTAAAGGATTCGGTGTCCGAGTTGGAGAAAGCCCATACGACGATTAATTCCCGGTTGTCATCTGTGGAAGATGAAGTGGAGGCTACGGAGCGAGCTCTTCAGCGAAGTGAGAAAGAACTAATCGAAAAGGTGAATTCCTCAGTATCTGGTTTTGTTACGGAGCACGAATGCCAGAATATCGTGCAACAGAAGGTTTCTTACTGTGCTTCTTACCAATTTGCTGAAGAATTGGAACGCCGAATCCAAGGCTTAGGAGAAGAACTGGAAAGAAGTAACGAAGCAGCAACCCGGATAAGAGAAATTAGTGAAGAGAGTCGTCGCGAAGGCCAACAGTTACACTCCTCAGTTCGGAGCGTAGAAGATGAGATAAGTGGACTGAAGAACAAGTGTGACACAGCGGAACAGAGTATCGAAAAAGAAGTTAGTAAAGTAAATGAGGAACTTAAGAATATCCGACAAGAGAACCACAAATTAGTATGTGAGGCACAAGAAAGCCTTAATAAGCTGGGCGAAAGGATGACACAACGAAATAACGACACTAATGAGCGAATACAACGACAGAGTCATCTCATTGAAGACATGACGAATAGGTTACAGCGTCATCAAGCGTACATCGACACGATGAATCAAAAGTTTGTATCTCGAGAAGAGCACGGTGATACGCATGAACGTGTGGTTGATTTAAAGGCTGCCTCTAGAGATCACCATTCTTCGATCCAAGAACTGGAAAAGAATTTGTCTGCCTTACAACAGGAGTGCGATAGGACCAAAGATGGTCTACACTCAACTGATCATCGTTTAATTTCGTTACAAGATGAAACGCAGGGTCGGTTCAACGAGTTATCTAATGAACTAGAATCTACCCAGCAGGCTTTTGTCGAACTCCGACACTGTGTGGACTCTTTGTTCGACGAGAACTCTATGCTCAACACGATGAGGAATGATCTTGCTTCATTGAGGGATCGACTAAATGCCATGGAGCGTGTCTCTCAGAGCACTATTGATGGGTCCCGGCAAGTAGCGGACACGTGCATGCAATACGCTGATAGCATTTCGGACAACGTAACGTCAACCATGAAACGCATGGAAAAGAGAGTAATGCGGATAATTACTGGAGTTGAGAATGAAAAACATGGGGATGTTGTCAAATCACCCACCCGAGATACTAGATTCTCAAAGGAAGATTTGATAAATGACAACGAGTTCCTCGAAAGGATATCGAACAATGTGTCTTCGGTTCTTCACAGACGGCTGCAGCAACAGGTCAGGCAGTTGGGAGATTCAATGAAGGACAAACTTAAAACATCGCTCGAGGACTCTGTAAATATGATAGAGAATGCGGAATCTCAACGAATGTCTGCTATGGAGGAACAAATTTTACGCATAAGAGACACCGTAGTTTCTCTAAGATCATTCCTTGAAAACGTTCAAAGAGCCCATGCAGCCCAAAAAGTACATGACTTCCAACGTCAGTTTGGTCAACCTTCGATGGGTGGACCTGCTCAGCACCTAAATGCTCCTCGCTCACCCGACCGATACGCTAATCCAGTACAAGCTGCTCCCCATGAAGTATCGCCTCCCAGAGAACCCTCCTACCAGTATTATGGAGTGCCACCACAAGAAGGAGGCGAATATCAGGGTCGTGAGCCTCGTCTCCCTGCTCGTTCAACTCGATATGCAGCCAAAGGGGATACGTCGAAAACGAAGAAGAAAAAATCTACGAAGAAGGGATAGTAATGTTCCGATCTTGGGAAGTAGTGTTTAGTTTCTAATGAAGGCGTAACAAAAGCGATATTGTCCGGAGTATGCACTAGTTCATGCCCCTGCGATTAGTAAAAATGTGCACCTGATTATCACTTATATGCATGCTGGAGAAACGTGCACTGAAAATACCATAATGTAGGGGTGCTTGTTTGGTGCGCTGAAACGTGTTTAACTTCCTCCTCTACTTGGTAGTGAAATATCAAGCAACCTGGAAACAGAGTTCCTGTCTCTTCGGCAGACATATCATACAATATCGAACACAGACACCGCTACTGTACAATGTATGCTGTGGAACAAGGGCACAATGTACGGGTTAAAATCTACTTCGCGAGGCGTTATCAGTGTGAATGCCGTAACATTTGCGTTGTGGTTCTCCCACTGGTACGTATACGCTATGTCTGCTGCGGGAGTTTTAGATTCAGGGCCATTGAGTTAAGTCCTCCATGAATTCAAACTGACAGTGCACCTCCACTTGCAGCATGGACACATAACCTCGGTGCGATGCGGTCACTTCCCACATAGAACCTTCCAAACTCGGGGGCAATCAATACACCTAAGATTATGCCACGGTTATCCGCATATCACGTGTATACGCTACAATAGGCACTGGTATAGCCACTCATTCACTTCCGAACACCAAAGGAGCTGAACTCGGGTTCCGAAATGTCCTTTTCGTCTCTGAATTCTGCCTTTTCTATCTTGCTCTGAGGAGATCCCTCATACTGCAGGAACTTCTTGAACTCTTCTATGGCCGGTACTGGGCCTTGCGCAACTCCCTGTACGCTTCCTGAGGGGGCATTTCTCACCCACCCCACCAGGTGTAATTCTTGGGCTTTCTTTTGGGTATATTTCCTGAAGAACACTCCTGTATTGCACACAGCAGCAGCAGCACAGCACGTTGGATACCCTATATAGCACTCAACCGAGAGCCGAGAATATCTCACCTTGTACTTTCCCAAAGACTTCAAATTTAATATGCTTGAGGGCTGCCGATCTGCTCGCCATCTTGGGTGTGCATGCAATTCAGATTATGTCAACAACAACACACTTTATGCTTCTGTCTGTACGTGTCGTATATGCTGCCCCCGTCGAACAAGCTTGTGAAGATATACAGGAGGCCTCTATATGTAATACTATGTATGCGTGTGTATTTCTACGGAGGAACTTCTTATCCTCGTACACTAAACCTATCATACTCTAGCTGCGAAACCTCCTTCTCTTCATGGAACTCAGCTCGCTCTATCTTGCTGGCAGGAGACCCTTCATATTGCAAAAACTTCTTGAATTCCTCGATAGCGGGCGCAGGACCTTGAGCAACACCTTGTACAGTTCCTTTAGCACTATTTAACACGTAGCCGACTAAGTTCAATTTATGCGCTTTCTCCTCCGTATGCGCTCGAAAGAAGACACCTGGAAGAGTCTAAGAACTATTGCTGTTGCACGGAGACCATTGCTACGCCATGACGAACATCCTCCTACCTTGGACAGTGCCAAAGACTTCGTATTTGATATGCTTGAGTGTCGGACTGCCATCGGACATTTTCCTTAACGTAGTGTTCTCCTACCAGGTCAGCGTGATGCTGATGCTGCGCTCTCTTACAGTCTCCTCCGGATGCTTTCACCGGTGAATAGATCCACACAACACAACTATTTAAGAAGAGAATACAACACATATATACCAATGAAATTTGACAGTAAAGATCCTGTCCCAAGACACACGCTTGAAGTGTGTGATGTGTAGTTGGGTTGACCGTCGAACACATTCGCAGGCAGATCCGCTATCTGCAGCCCCAGCTGGATACCTCATAGTCACTATCAATTTTTGACTTTACGGACGCTTTGCGTGTCTCTAACAAAAAACACAGAATGGGCTCCTGTATTTCACAGTGCAGAGATTGGACCACCCTATGTGGCCTGCACGCTAACTAAATCTTGTGGTCATTGGACATCAACTCCTTGTCGCGTTGCAGCCGAATCCATCTTTTTCATGAACTTCGTTTCATCCAATAGGACACCAACTCGTAGGTAGTGAAGGTAATTGCACATGCTGGCAAAGTTCGAGCTAAGTTAACATTAAAGCCGCTGTAGAAACCTCTCCAAGATTCTTTCCTCCAAATATCAGCAAAAGCATGCCAGCTACTGCGATATCGGCAAGGCCTACTTCCGATGGCGCGGTCATCTTGTAGTCTCGATCGTACCAATTCAAACGGATAAGTGAACACTGACGCAAACAGTTTAGAGACAGAACTCGACGCGATCATAACTGCGGCAAATCGAGCTTTCTCATTAGTGGAAGGGTATTTTTCCTCGGCAGCTGAGTGTAGTCTACGCTTCAGCATTTCATATATCGGAAACTGGATAGCAGTATGCAAAGTACCTGTTCATCAAAGCAATCGGAAAAGTCTGGAAGTGTTTTGACGAGACGTGGCATCGAAATGAGCTTACCAAATAGTGCAGCAGGAAGCCCTCGATAAAAGTTTGGGATTCCTCCATCCTTATACACCTGGACGATTGTTGACACCATTGTAGTCGACAGCCTAATCTTTCGTTTCCGCGGGGCACTGCCAAATGTTTCTGGGTCCATGAGTCTCATTGACAGTTCATGCAGGTAGTTCGTCTGGAGTCTCGTTCTGACAGTCCACATAGGGTACGTGACAATATCTCCTACAAGACCGGCAATTCCTGCAGCTGAAGCTTGAGGTAGCACCTCTCCTTTCCAGTCAATACCGGTGGTATCCTCCACTTGACGAGTATCACTCTGTGCATTGAACACGTGCTGACACTGTG
This sequence comes from Halocafeteria seosinensis, assembly GCA_001687465.1. Lineage (NCBI taxonomy): Eukaryota > Bigyra > Bicosoecida > Halocafeteria > Halocafeteria seosinensis. The sequence goes on along the minus strand of LVLI01000198.1, from coordinate 44,144 downwards.
TGTGCATGACAGGTTTCAGTGCTTCATATAGGGGGAAGTAAATCGCCCAGAACGAGGGGACCAGTACACTGGCAATGATGTAGCCTCGATAAAAGCCTCTGACGCCTTCTTGCTTCCATATACTACGTACACAGGCCGATATCGTATGATAATTGGCCCCTACGGTCGCCGGCAGCGTGGCTTGGACTTGCATTCTCGTTCGAACCACGTCGAATGGGGACAAAGCAAACGCACTGGCAGACCCTCCTAGAGCACCTGCAATGAACTTAGTCCCTCTGGGCTCTATCTGGACGCCGCCATCCAATGAGGAGGAAGATGAAGCCCCCAAGGCCCCTTCCTGCCCCTCCTCCTCCTTGTCCGAGCTGGGGCTCATTTTCACCAATCGCTTGCTCTCTCTCTCTCTCTCTCCCACTAGCTCACTAAACTAAACCATATGGATACTATTGCAAATGTGGGTATAACATTCATTCTATGCAGTCAAATGAGAGGTAGAGAGAGGCTCAGTAAAGAGGAACATCAAGTAGCAACAAATTGACGGCTTTAAACACAAGGATACCAATAAATGACTATTCCAAAAGTAACAAATAAAGCTACAGTAGTCTAACTAGCAGAGTTAATCCAGGTCGTGGTCGTGAAAGTGGCCCCGCCGGGACCCGGGAGTTACAGGTGACTGTACATGTACGACACCAGTAGGTTGTTAAATTTTTTCCCGGGAGAACAAGGACAAGCGCACAGATCTACAGGACGCGGATTAAGCCGCAACTACTTTCGTAAGGGTGGTCCACGAGATCGTCGGCCGACTGTCGATACTGAACCAAGACGGCCGGATTCTGATCGTGGTACACTGTTCCGCGAGGAGTCAAGTCGGTGATAGGAATTGCCAGGTGAAAGGGGTGTCGCCTCTTTATGCTTTTGCCCTTCGGTGATTCGCTCTGCTTTGGATTCCGCCTGAGCTTCGCGCGTCAACGCGTGGGACTGATGGCGAGTGATCGTGTTGCATCCAACCAAGAAGCGTCCCATAGTTGCTTCTTCTCTCTTGCGCAGCCTCTTCCGTTCAGCATGTCTCTTGCTACTCTCGCGTAATTCATTAATATGGGATTGCTCTAATGCTTCCTGAGATTCTCGTCGAGTCTTTTGTAACATTTTGTCTTTCTCCTTTTCCACGCGTTGTTGCATTGCCTTGGAGACAGTTCTTGCATTTCCAGAGGACAACGAAGTCCCTGTTCCTCGTGACAAAGGTCCACTTGAAGCAGTTTCCGCCGTTCGTTGGCCCCACGCATGTACAGAACTTATTCTATGTCTGGCCTTAAGGGTTCGATGGAGTTCACTGTCATTTTCCGCCTCTTTATCCTTTCGGTCGCTATATGTGCACGTGCGGTCAGGAAGTATTTTGGCGGAACTGCTTTGACCGGTGCTTTTCTTCCCTCGACGATGATCCGGGAGCGTTTTTTCTGAGGTGCTTTGGAGTAACTGTTTCTTCTTTGTGGGCTTTTCCTGCCGCTCAATCTTTGTTGTAGACAGAGAGTGAGAGGCGGGTTGTCGCTGCTCCTTTGGTGGAAGTGTGGGGTTCGTTTCAGGCTCCTTGGAAGGAGCGGAAGAATACTCAAGAGGAACAGTTGAACTTAGTAACTTGTGACTGTAACCCGGGTTTTGCTGCCGTCTAATTTCCTTAACGGGCAAAGGCTCCAGATCAATTTGAGCCACCGGCAAATGGGCGGAGCTATCTTTTTGCTCTTTTCTAGAAGAGTGCTTTCTCGAATACGAACGGAGTAGGTTTTCCTCAGCGTCCTCTGCCACGAAACCGCTGTGCTTTCGCTCATCATCAGGTCTGTGTGACGTTCTTTCTGGTGCCATTGTCAAAACTTGTACATTCCGCAAAATCTCCCCTCTACTTTGTCTCTTATGGAGTTTCCATCTACCAAACCGTCTGTACATTTTCTTCATTAGATACTCAAGAAGTACAGGCAAGGAATCATATAGTCTGAACGAGCTCCGTATGTTCTCTTCGGCCCATGGAGTAGGCAAGCAACAAGTCGACAAATGAGACAATCTTCCTGGGTGTGTATTCCCGCCGGTTCTTCTTTCCCAAGCCTCCTCAAGCATTTCGTGAGTGAGAAGCGTAGCTCCCGAGCCAATCCTACTGTCCCATGTCTGCATCATTAAGATAGCAGCTCGTTTCCGCGCCTCCGAAATACTCGGAAACTTGATCGCATACAACTTGAAGCCCAAAGACGCCCAGTTGGGGAAATTCTTCCAAGCTTCTTCAATTTCCGTTCGACGAATATGGTCATAGACAGAGTCATAAACTTTGTCACTAAACTTCGGTTTGTAAACAATCGAATTTAAAGCCTGTGTTAAGGTGCCAACACTCAAGATCGGTACTAGCGCTACGAGTGGGTCAACTGTTTCTTCAAACATACTCCCATAAGCTACGTCCTTAATGTCACTGTTTAAACATCGGCCTTGTCCCCGACTTTCGTCTACTTCGCCATCGAAAGCATTGCCGAAGCTTGAGGCCTCGACACTTTCGCATGATTGAAGGACATCTTCTTCATCTCTCCAGTAATCCGTCTTTTCCGGCAGCACCCAGTTGGATAGTCCCACTCGTCTGTCTCGCCATTGAGGCGGTTTCATCTGCGGTGATACCAAACACAATCTAATATTCGTCTCCAATCCTTTGGCCCGATTTTCGTATTCCTCATCCAACTCATCAGAGCGCTCAAAATGCCAGCTCAAGCGGTGCTCCGGAGTAGGATACTGTGCCCATGTCCTCTTCCCTCTCTCAATGATTGATCCAATCAACACTAGCTGCTCCTGCGCGGTGAGAGTTTCGACGGGCACGTGGCGCAAGGTCCATACACCAGGATATTGGTCGACCACATCGTCATCTAATCTTTGCAATAGCCACCGCTTCCAAATACTGTCACCGTAGCCTCGGATGCCTGCAGCAGCACCTGCAAGAGATAACAGCGTTGGCTGTTCAACGAATAGGACCGGGCTGCTGATTTCCCGAGTGTGCCGGCCAACTGCAGCCAGCATTTGTAATCGCCGTTTCATCATTCGGGCCCTATAGTATCGCTGTGTACACTTCGCCACTCTCCTCTCTCGTAATTGATGCGAAAACGGAGGTTTGAGGGAATGTTTGTAGTAGACATTTTTCCAGAAGGCTTGGACTTTTGTAGCTGCCGCAGATATTTCGACAGCATCCGCGGGAAGAACAATGGGTTCATCGGATGTATCGACTCCCATCTTCGATATTACGTAAGGGAGTTTTACTAACACACGGGCAAGAAATCTCGAGGATGGTGCTGTAAGGGCCAACAGTGTTTCACCATACGTCTCCTCCGTTGATTTTGCGTGTTCCTTCGTCAGTTTATCTTGAATTCGAAGTCTCTCCGAAGGCGAAATATTGGGTACTCGAGGAGATAACGTACGTAAAGTCTCAGCGACACTTTTTGAAACTCTATGAAATCGAATGAACGATGGCACTCTTTCATGCATTGACAGTGCCAAGGAATCGACAAATTCGTCCACCTCTGTCATAAAATACGTAACGCTATAGCGCCTCACCTGGGAGGATCTGCGACGACGTCGCTTTCCTTCCTTTACTTTCTTGTTGCAGCGGAAGCATATGATAGGATTGGCATGGATGTTGTCCCATTCCCCAACCAGGCTCACATAGCAACTTTGCGGCCGCGGATACATGTTTATACCAGGATTAACGCTCGATTCACTGGACTCAAATTTGCTGTTAAACGTTGAAGAACTGTTCTGAGGAGTAATTCCCGAAGAGTATTGAATTTGCACTCGCTTTCCCTTCCCTAGAGATGGGGCGAACTCAGCCAATTGGGACTGAGAAAACCACCTTGTGTTCTGAAAGAATGGGCGGTGCGGGTGCGTATACTTTTCCGCGTTGATGGAAGCAATCGAGAGTCCCGAGCGAGAATAGATAGGAGACGGTGCACGTCCTGGCCAGCTGCCCAATATATGTGCGTGCGACGTTTGGAACTGTGGCTCGTCTTTGTGCAGATTTTCTTGTGCAAATGATAAGGCATATGTACTTTCCAATACTGGACTAACGTCAGTCTCAGCGGCTACGGTTGCATTGTACTTAATCACCGCAGCTTTTTGCTCCTCATCTTCTTCAGACGATGCGTAAGACGACCCTTCATCAAACCCTTCACTCCCTTCCTCGCTGGGTTTATCCTTTCCATCGTCCCATTCGTCTCCAGCTGGGTCAATCACGCCCATCCATTGACGCCGGACGGCAACTGCCATCTTCACTGCTCTTTCAACAATTTCCTTATGCTTCTTCCTGAAGAAAATTGACCGAGTTAGTGTACTAGGTTGCTTTGTCATACTGCCGTCGGCCTCCCCTTCGTCTGCATTGATTAAGATGATGATACCATCAACACAAAAAAGAGTACAGATAACCGTGTATACGTACTCGTATCTGCCCCATACGTGACTGCACAAAGCTTCGCCATCTGCCGCATCAGGCTTATAGATTGATATTTATAAGTATCGTATGCAGGAGCAGCTTCCCGTTCCCTTAAATAGAGATCGATGGTTTGGATGCGGGCTGAGTAACCTCGCCACACTTTCTGTATCTTGCTGGATGCCCTCTTTTGCTTTATATATGTCAAATAGCTCTTAACGCAACGCCAGATTTTTCTTCTCGCTCTTTCTCTCCTTCTCTCGTCCAACGAAAATGACGACACGTCGTTAATGCTGGTACGTACATATTCCTGAATGTCTTGCAGCACACCTCGCCGCCATCTCCCTAGCTTGAAAATTCGCTGAATTTTCGTCATGCTTCGCCCAACTTCTTCCTTTGACAGTTCTCTCTCTTGCTGACCGCTTACTTGGGAACGCTCTCGCCTCGATCGCTGGCGAGAACGCGAGGATCGGGATCTCTGATGGGAGGAAGACACGGGGTATGTTTCATATATTTCTGCATATTTCTGTCTTACAATGGAGAGCTCAGCGGCTAACGCATGCAGGTGTTGGGATGCGGACGCACCGGCATGAAACTGCGGAGCAGGGAGTTTCGGCTTCGAACTGCTGGATTCCAATGTAAAAGATGCTTGCGCTTGCTCGTCATTTCTGGTAGAGGGCGAGACAAGTTCTCCATCCAACGAAAGCAGGGATGCCGGAGTCTTCGCGAGAATTGACTTTCTAAGTTTTGGATGAGAAGCTGATACAGCTGCGACATCGTCCAGTTCTTCGTAGTCCGCGGCGTACCAGTGCCTTCGCGTTCGTACTGGTGTGCGGAGGGCTTCTCGGAAAGGATTTTTGTATACAGTAAGGATTTGCAAACTTCCGAGCTCTTCGATACCCAATAGAGCGCTGACAGAAGAAAACTTATTTCCGTGAAGGTACAGAACTTCGAGCTGGCTAAGTGCTCCCCAAGTCCACTGAGCACGTGGTGCTTCCTGGTTGGAAGACCCTGGGGAACGAGGACCGTTCAAATCAGTTAACTGACAGAACGCCAAGTCCTGTCAATCCAGACATGCGTTCAACAACTCTTTAAAAAACTGGAAGGATACACTGTTATTATATGAAACAAACATACCAATTTTCGAAGATTGCGACAGAGGGATAGCGCACCGAGGTCTTGTAACGGATTACTGTGAACAAAGACAATCTGCAAACCCAAACGCCACTCTTTGTAATTCATTCAAACGAAGTGAAATTAGCATGCTTAGACATGACATGCGTTTCTCATATGTGCTTGGTGTAAGACATATACATGTGCGCATACCTGAGTTCTGAGCCCTAACGGGAGCCTGGTCAACTTCTTGAGACGACAATTGTGCGCATCTACGACTTCATCGCCTTCACTTATGACGTCTTCATCACTCTCGTACGGCTCTCCATCACCATCATCAGCGATGGAACCCGGGAAGACCTCTGTATGGCCTTTTCCACTTCTAAACGTACCATCGCTGACAGGGTGCCAGGACGGGTCCCCGACGTATTTCGGGCTCTCCATGCTCACAGACGGCGAAAAGTGCGTGGATTAATCCTCCCAGAGACAGTCTGTAGGGCGGGGTCGTGTCCACCGCTATGAATATGGACCAGTGAATGGAATCTGTCTACCCAACTGCAAGCTGCGACGTCGCGACCGACTCGTCGCATTCAGCGTTTGCATGGCATCATGCGCTACACACAGTAAACCATACCATTCAGTCACACAGGATGTATGTTCTTTTTCTAGCAAATAATTGTATAATTACTGAATACGAACAATTCAGATGAGAAGAATCACACGCACTACATATGTATTGCTATAGGTGTATAGTATACCGGTAAGTCCACAAGGAGTCGCAATAAATAACGCTTGAAGACCTTCAGAGCTGTAAATTAAATTAAACAGCCTGTAATGAAGGTGGCCCTAACTTAACAGCCTGTAAGTTCTCACGGTTGTACTTGTATAAAAAGTTGTACACTGGAATCCGGATACAGAGGTGCAGTTTCGACAGCGAACCGCAGCAGTCCACTTCCCTTTGAAGAACTTCAGTCGCCCTCAAAGTAATCATCATTGGCAGGAAGAGCATTTCTATCTACATTCCGGATCACCCTCAGACCGTGTGCAATAATCAAGACTGGCTTTTGTCCTTCATAAACTTTCAACTCCTGAATAAGTTAATTGCTCAGCGCTTTTATCCCAAGCTCTCGCGACCCGGCAATTGGAGCTCCCAGCGGAGAGTTAAAAGATGACAACAGGTAGAAAATATGAATTATGCGGGTTCTCGAACCAATAAACCCAAATGACAAGAATAAACATGAGCCGGTATAGAACTCCAATTCCCGTCTGTGAAGTAGGCAGCCTGTATGCTGCTACGTACTGTATGAAACGGCCAGTTTTCTCTTTCGAGTCCTGTCATTAGTATTTATGACAACCCCACGCGATTACATGTGATATGTCGTAAGAAGGGACGTCAGATTCAATCAACACTTGTTGAAGGGGAGCGCCGACTATTGCTGGACAAGGAAACGCAAAAGAAGAAATGTGTGCTATAGCCTACAGACTAGTCTCAGTAGTTCCTCTGGACTCAGGTAGGACCCCATTATACGTATAGGAAGATATTCCTTCTTTCTTAAAACCATGTCAGTGTGCCGAATCGGTCCATTATCCTGTCCGGATAAGCAAATGAACAGTCACTCATGTTTATTTGTAAAGCTTTCGCCGACGTGTTGTAGTCCTTCTTTGCGGTGGCTTTCTTCCAGAGGCATAGAGGGTGCTCTTCCGAGCCAACTTTGGAGGCCTTCCAACTTGACCCAGGTCCCATTGCGTTTCGGGTCCAGGAGAATTTCCCCTTTTGGAAGGTGCCACATCAATCATCGAATCACCTGCCTCTAAAGCATTGCCAAACTGCCGCTTCCCCAGGTCTTCCGTGGCACTCTTCCAGCTACTGGGCAACTCAAACGTCTCTTCCGTGGTGCTGCTCGTTTCGCCTGAATCCTTTCGATCCATAGCATACGGCGTGAGTCGCTCGCGAATTTGCGTGAGCTGTTTCACTGTTTTCGCTAGTAGTTGCTCACGCTGTCTAAGGGATATCAGACTCGACGTACATGTACCAGCTGCTGCGGTACCAGTAGTAGACTGATTAGTCCGTGATCGTTGAGGAAGGGCGATGCGGTGTTTGGCCAAGATCTCCCCATCCAGGTGTTGCAGATACAGAGCATTCCGCTGGATTCTTGATCGGATTGTCTGGTTGTAGTTTACTTGCTCATCCAGTGCACCGCGGAGCTGTTTCGTATCGGAGGCACGTGGCGCAATGGCATCATTGGCCTCATGAGTTCGTCGTTGAGAATCAACCTGGTTGTCTCTGCGTTTCCTTGTTTTGATTCGGCTCTGCATGATATACACAGGGAAGATTCCATAATCGCGCACCTAGTGGATGGAAGCACTCGAGTCTCGACCTTCACGTACGATGCACTGATCTAGACAACGATAGAGCTCCGTCGGGCGCTGTTGAGCTGGTAGCCCATGAGATTCTAAACGTCTAGAGAGGTCCTGGAATGTGGATAGCCTCGAATTGGAGGTGCCATTCCAAGCGTAACTCATTTTACTAGCATATCATGCTGGAAAATCCACGCCAGAGTAAACAATCCCAGCAGAAAATTACATTATGACTGCCTGTGAAGATGGAGTTTGCTAACACGATGTGGTATTCAAGAACGATGGTGACGACCAGCATACTGTATACATGTAGGTGATTTGATGTACAGTCGATGTACGTCCGCACACAGGAAACCAATTCCATGTTCTGTTCAGGATTACTCCGATGATCCTACTTGTTCGAAACTGCTTCCCCCAATTGACTGTTAGAGCTTGGAGCTGCTCTCTACATATCGGGATACCTCTGTGTACCAGGACGTGTCCATCTCTGTAGCTCCCAAAAATCACCTAAACGTGGGGTGGGTGTGGTAACTGAATGGAAACGGATTCGTTGTTTGACTACAGAATGTTCCAAACTCAGCGTGGGCGTAGCATAGCACCAACTCATAGTCCTATCTATCGTATGAGACAGCAATACAGGAAGAACGTTGCATTTCATTTGATTTGGGGTCTATGCTTGCATTGACTTCGCTCAGAGCCCAGCGCAGCCAATGACGGTGCACCCCACCGAGGGTACTAATACCGGTAGAACGCTTCGAAACTCAGTCGATTTATATGGTGGGTTGCATTGTACGACGATCCCCACTCAATGAGAACCTATGGTATACACTGCGCTACAAGCCAACTGCTGTTTTTGTCCATATAGCCTCAATCCTCCCTTCTTAAAACTTTCTTCGCCTGCTTCGCCGAACGTGAGCGCTCTTAGGATTGCTTCAAAAGAAAATAAATTGCTTTCTCTACAAAGTGGGTAGCTTGCTTCCGATTGAAACGGGGATCGCATCTACTTCCATAATAACCTTCATGATCATTCGTTTCTTCTCCACCTACACATTCATGGACATCCTCCGAAGTAGCTTCGATATGTAGCCCGGATAACTTGCTACCATGTTGTCGGTGCACTTCCACCGTCTGTTCGAACTCTGACCACACAGCATCGAATGATCGCCTCTTATACAGATCTGTTTTGTCGGTGTATGTGTTTCCATGCATAGGGTCACATATCCATATAACCCTCTTATCTAACCTATACTTCTGCAATTCCCTTAGTAGGGGTGGTAAGCAATTCTTCACTTCGTAGCAACCAAAACGGGTGATTAAAGCGATAGGACTCTCCCGCGACCCCCTTATCATTAGTGTATGAAGAAACCGAACTAGATGTGTATGACTATGCTCAGGTCCCACTTTTATACCAAACGGATTTTGAACACCACGGAAGTATTCTATATGTGCTTCTCCAAGGAAACGAGTCCTTGCACCTGTACGAAACATATGCCCAAAATGTAAAGAAACTCGGGGTGTGTGTGGTGTGGAGTGGCCAGCAGCGTAGATGCATACCTATCCAGGGAAAGTGAGTCGAGTGATTCATTCCATTCGTCGACGTAAGCGCAGATTCAAAATCTAGTAATAGACCCTGTAGCAAAAAAGAGTGAGCGGCCGTACTGCCACTGGCACCAATGTTAGTTCTTACTTCATGAGAAGTATAGACGGGCCTTCGTCTGCTGTGGAGCCCGCGAGAAATGCACCCCAGGGCCGCTGGTAAGACAAGATTGAGGATGAACCAGAGGATCGCTGTCGCTATACTTAAAGATGCTAAAACAAGAGGACGTACAATTGGATGCACTATATGCGTCAACCAGCTTCTGTGGGTCAGGGTCCCTCGCTGTACTAGTGGGCTCGATATCGTTTACACTGTCCCCTCGATAAGAGACAACTCGGGCTGCATAGGGATCATTCACCATTAGATAATCCAATTAGGCATAAAAAATAACGCAAAATTTTCAACACTGGGCGTTTCTACTTCAACAGCGCGACTTACTTCCATCTTCGAGAGAATCATATTCGTTGGAGCGAGACTTCGCAAACTGACCGGCGATGCGGCCAATGAGTATTGGGGTGATATGGGCACCCATGTCCTTCGATTTACGTTCCACGATGTCACCTAATTCGTGTAGGAACTCTATTTTCTCCGCCATCGTGTCGTGGTCGTAACAATCTTGCATTGGTTCGGCGCAGTCACCCGCTTGAATGATGAACTTTTTCGGGCTGTCCTCATCCAAAATTAATTCCTTCAGTTCATACCCTAGCTGTTGGATGGACTCTTCGGACACCAGTGGGGGCTTACGTCGGACTGTATCGGACGCATCCAATTAGGTGAATATGGCTCTTACATCTCTGTGAAGGTGGCTACTGACTCTAAAGCGTTCAGCACTTACGTTCTTGTACGGCGCTTTCCACAGCTTCCTGGTGACGATACGGAGGTTGTTGCCGCGCAGGATACCCGAGCTCCTTCCATGATGTGGGTGTCCACGGATTCGTGTGTGTATGCAGTGTTGCGCTGGCTGCGTTAGCCGAGAGACGCCATTTTCCACCGCAGACAGCAGCAGCACGAGGGGAAGCTGGATGACATGTATCTGTCATCATGGGATGTTGCAAAACTCTGGGAACGCGCGGCACAGAGTTAGACGCGCGCAACATAGCCCACTAATTGGTCTTGCTGATGCGCACCAGTTGACTAGTAAGTGTGACAATACAAGCTGACAGCGGAGTAGTGCTACGAATCTGACGTGTACATGTCTCTTTAGAAGGGACAACAACTTTGAACCTGGGAGCAATGCTAAATTATTTCGTGCTAAGATTGTACGTGGGCGACGAGGAATTTGTTCATATGAGACGCCGACGCTTGGCTGTTCTATTTTATTAACAACGGTTTGCCCTACTAGGCTATGCTGAGCTTTCCCTCGTTTATATTGTCCATAATTTCTTAATGGATCCCGTAATACCCACATCCGTCATGTTTAACTTAGTCATGCCAAACGCAGTTAATACAGTGAATGCAGCAAGACCTTTAAGAACCATACTCTGCTTCTTTGGATACCACACGTAATCCACGACAACCGATCGTAATCCAATGTGGGTATGTAACGGAATGATAACACCCATGGCAAAGTCCATGACATTGACTAAGGGGGCGCCGGCTATGAGCGCGGCTGGCATAGCGGTTGCTAGTGCATAGGAAGTAAAATGTGAGACCTGCTTCGTTGTTGAAGCTCTGTTCCAGAAAAGTAAGGCTGCAGACAAACCAAACGATGAATGCAAGTATCATCCATGAACCCAGCCAAATGCTTTCGTGAAGGGGAGCATCTATACGTACGATCTGGCCTATGCGTATTCGCTTCTTCTGGAGTAGGTTTGGGCGTAGCGACGTGGGATCGATTCGGATCCGTATAAGTTGCCATATAGGCAATCCGACCGCGGTTTCCAAGCTCTGCAGTATCGGCAAGCCAATTGCATAGTTCACGTGAAATTCAGCACAAGTTAAGTTCATTCACCACACCAAAGCATATGGAGGCCAATGAACCCTAGAAAACCACAAAAACGAACTTAAAGGGGGTTGATAGGGGGGAAAATTTATACTACGATTCACCATCACATACGTGGGGCAGTGGAAGCCACCTTTGTCCGGACAAGTGCCATTCGGGACAACATTCTGTTTATCGTCACTTTTCTTTATCAGAGCCAATATTTCTCTCCACAGCCACCAAATGATGCCATAATAAGCCTCACGCACTCGATACAACTACAGACTTCCAGCCGTCCCCGGACCCGACCAAGCACCCCTAGCAACCGTGCCTTCTTGTTGGTTTTACCCTTGCAGCCGTGCCATGGCACGGGCTATCTTATGACACTGGTGTATGACTGTATAGAGTCGTTTGACAACGTCTATTTTGGAACGATACCCCACGAGAATAACTTTCATTATACGACCTCTTTGCTTGCGCTGTGGGAGGAGACGAAAAATCGAGAAAAATGCAGACTGGAAAGTGTATGACGAACTTGGCCTTGTCCAGACAGGGGTATAATACGATGTTCATGAAGGAGATGCTAGGCCACACAGCTCTTAAGGGCGCATCGGGAAGCCAGATAGCCTGCTTCTCCTCCTCACAAAGTGGACCTCGGTATACACGCCCGTTATCGCCACATTTAACCATCTATAAACCTGGGATCAACATGATCACCTCCATCACATTTCGGGCGACTGGGATTGCCCTCGGTGCAAGTAAGTGTTTAATGTCGAAAGATCGGTTATCTAATGAGTGAATGGCGTCTCGGATGGGGTAAAGACAAGCTGGGGCATCCGAGGGATTCATTCTGTTCGGAGGCAGGCGGTCTTTTTTGGTGGTTGCGTACCGTCGGAATGACGTATGTAGCACCAAATCTCATAGTTTACGTATGAGGTTCCAATCTACAACTGCGCATTTAAGGAAGCAAATAGCCTCGATGGCACACACACACGCACAATGCAATGTACCTGTGATCTCCGTGTACAGGTTTTGGCTTAACTTCTATTGGAATGATTCTAGCTGGTCATCCTATTGAACATTATATCGAAGGAATGAAGAATGTAGGCATTCTTCCGTTGGTAAAGTTTGGAGTTGGATTTCCGTTGGTGTACCATTGGTTAGGTGGCATTCGTCACTTGGTAAGTCCCTTAGGTTTGGTTAGGCATGCGTTTGTTAGGGCCATATGCTAGTCTTGTCTTGCTGCTTCCACACAGGTATGGGACAACGTGATTGGACATGATGTGGAAGCTGTCAATCAGTCCTCATGGGCATTAGTCGGTGCCAGTGTGATTCTTGGTGGAGGCCTAGCGTTCGTCTCGTTTGGAGATAGCAGCACAAAGACCGCAGAAATGCAATCAAACCAAGGCTCCAGTAAATAAGTTTTAAGAATAACATAGAGCAAAGAAATTTAAATCATGAGGGATGAGACTAGGTCGTTTGGTGTCGTTGAGACGAACGACGGCCATGGACGATACATGAAAGGCTGCAAACTTCGTGCATTAGATAATATACATACGTATGATGCTCTTGATACTTCAACAACTCTTGTATACGGCACAGTGTCAACTCCACAGTGTATTCCGGGAAGACTCGTTGTCTTCTTGAAGTCAGGAGCGAAGTACGCTATAACAATCACTGTATCCAGGGCATTGATACAAGGAGTAGCAGCACTCGTGTAAGCAGGTGGTAAGTAAATCGTCCTTATTATCTCATCGTTTGCGATCCTTCCTTGTTGCATTTCTCCCCCTCATTTACTGTCGTGACATCTTGGGGATCTTTCACTTTTTCTGTTTATTACAGACAGCCTCCAAGGACGACAATGACGACTGCACCGCGCAATTTCAAGCTGCTGGATGAGCTGGAAGCTGCAGAGAAAGGCCAAGGCAGTGGGGATATTAGTCTAGGACTGGAAGACCCGGGGGATACTTTTCTAACAGCGTGGAATGCATCCATCATGGTCGCTCCCGCGAATTCAGGCGAAGTTCGGATGTGGTCCTTACGAATTGTGGCAGGAGATGAATACCCACAGAAGCCCCCTGAGATTCAGTTCCGCTCCAAGATCAACCTAGACTGCGTTGATAATCGTGGAAGAGTAAACAAGAGCAAAGTTCCCTATCTGAAAGATTGGCAGCCTACAAACACTCTGTACGGGTCCTTGGAAGCGCTCAAATACTTGATTCAAAGGGCAAACAGAAATCAGCCTTCAGAAGACGAAACATTCTTTTGAGAAACAGTTCCAGCATACACATGGAGAAAACGTCGATTTCCGCTAGACAAATGTCTAAGGACTGGCACTGCGACGAGAGCTCAATATGTCAATGGCAGCTGCTCCATCATCCAATTTAGGTATCGATTGCTAGACGAGAATAGGGAGTAAACAGTGCATAATTTTGTACATTATAATCATAAAACAGCGTTTACGGATTCTTGCTACTGCCCGTTATTCGCTCCTGAACTGTTTCCTTGATTGGTGCCATTTGGCTGAGGGCTAGCGAACAGATGAAAACTTCCCGGCGCATAATTGCCACTGGTGCCGCCTTGGGTAGACAGTGATTGCTGTACTGGTACACTCGCACCTTGGTTCGACTGTAAGAGTTGTTGCTGGTAATGCATCTGTGCTTGCATTTGAGCCATCTGCATCTGCATTTGGTGGATCATCTGTGCTTGTTGGGGTTGAGGCAGTCCTTCCGGTACCGAGAAAGGATACCCATAAGTTCCTTGGCCTACGCTTGAGGTTGCGACTTCTGGCATATACCCACCATTATGTTTGCTACGCGATCGTTTAACGTGCCGCCTATTTCCTTTTTTGGATGAGCTGACATTGCCCATCGCCTCTTCCGCATTCTCGACATTCAAATCTGCAGCAGACTGCTTGCCCTTCTTCATATTTCGCAGACGAGCACGTGCTTCTGCTTCTTCTTCATCGTCACTATATTCTATTTCTTCGGGTGCTGGTTCTTCATCATGCATGTTTGAGGCATCACTACCTTTCACCAAGCAAAACCGAGTGTCCACATACTTCATATAATCCTGAAGCGCATAAATAGGTTGTGCACTTTCCACATCTTGAACGTAAGCCCATGGAACATTGCGTGTATCGCCTTTTTTGGCGGATGCTGGGCTTTTTTCAGAAGCCAGCTGATCTCTGCGCAAGCGGATAATGTAGAACGGGTTATTAACAGGGCCGAACACCTCATCGATAGCCCCAAGAACACGCAAAAATTGTCTCATATCACTAGTTGTTTCAGGGCTCTCGATTTTGAGACATAATATGGACCCCTCGTCTAGCGCTTGGGAGTCCTTGATTCCCTCGACCAAGATTACTTTCTCTTGCTTGTTCACATTCATCACGTGCCCAATTGGAACAACTTCACTTATGTTTTCCAGGCTAATCTGAAGAGGCTCTTCCTCTCTTTCATCCGGCTGCGTGTGGAAGCATACACATGTACCAATGACCGAGATAAAAGTTAGGTTGAATTTATGAGCAATGCTTACCAATATTTCATGTTTTGTGCGCGGTTTGTGGCCCTTCACATTGGACGAAAGTTCCTGTATATCATCATCTTCTTCTACCGCTCCTTCCTCTTGGTCATGATCACCTTCATTTTCGACAGCGACGCTACGCTTATTATTGGTTTCGTGCAAGTCCACACTCGACGAGGAGGACGATTCCACGCTTCCCTTGTCTTCGTCCTCTTCCTCCTCTTCCCTGTTGCGTTCGTACGCTTCCACCTGTCTTCGTATATCGTCTAACTCCTGATTTCTTTCGTTAAGTTCCGTTGTGGTCTCATCTGGAGCAGCCGCTGCTGCCGCTGCCAACAGATCGGGAGCCACGGGGTGTTGCTGGGCGTCCGATGGTGCTTTCACCACGTATTCGTCCACGTCGATTGTATTTTCATCTTCGGTATAAAGTGCCGCCTCCTCTTCCAGTGACGCTTCCGCATTCGCGGCTGCAACGTCTAAATCATCTACGACGAAATCACTTCCTTCCTGAGCTTGCGACTGATCGCCCTCCTCATCCTCCTGGTCGCTTATATCGCCATACATGGCCTGCAGAGAATCCATTTTCTGTGTCCGCAGTTCCAACGCATGGGACACCATACACTCATTCAACACTGTAACACTAAAACAAATCGACGGGAAATGCATTGCAAGAGAGTACCGTGGTCCACGGAGTCACCGCGGCTTCACAACACTATTCACTTCACAACGACGACGGTGGCAGTAGATAGAGGACGGTTCAGGGAATGTTACTTTGCGGTTGTTGGTTGTTTTCAGAATCAATTGTTGAGACTAGATTCTACTATAGCTAGTGGGACACCTTGCAGGACCTTCCGTCGGTAGGTGCGCGCATCGGATGTGTCGACATATGGATCATAGGGTTGCCATGTACGCCGCAACAGTCTCTCCATTGGCCGCATACTATACCATATTCATCTTTGCGTCACGACGGCAGGGATCACTCCCAGCGAAATGGACTTTCAGCTTGTGATGATGACTGAATAAGTAGACAAGCCGCCAACAACTACGCCAAGTACCAGAACGGCGATGCTCATAGCACACAGACTATATGACCTTAAGTGCTTTACAACATCAGTTCGTTGCGCGTCTTCAGCAAGCCACGAGGAGTTCCCTACGTCGTGTATACTCTTATCACCATTATCGGTGCACTCTACCGGATTGTTTTGATCGTTTCCGTTTGCCTGTGGTGTAGACGTAGCAGAATAAGCGCTGTAAGGAGTTGATTTCGGATTGTAGACCTCTTCGGTCCCGTCACTGTCTTCTCCATGGTAAGGGGAGTTCAAGGAATCCTTCTCGTCACCTTGAGAATCGGCTTTCGAGGAAAGTAGCTCTTGCTCTTCAGGATTTACACCCACATTGTGTTGCATTCGCAGAATCACACCGGCGGGGTAAACGTAGAAAAGAAAACTTGCTCCAACTGCCCCCACAAAACGAAACACGGTGGTGACACTGTGCACTAGAACAGAAACACTGAAAGCTATTCCAACAATGATCGTAGAAAGGATCGCTCTAGCCAATATGCTTTCCTTTAGTAGCCGTTTTACAAATTCCGTAGGATGGTCGTCTCTCAAAGAAGCAGTGACAGCCATAGCCGAACCCGCCTCATATGATGGCCGCAGAAGAGGCGAAGATTGTATATGATCCAAACCATTTAAAGCGACGTCGTCATTCGCCTGTTGGCAGTCCGCTGGTTCGGGAATATCGTCGGAATCACTCGAGTGTCGCCCAGTGCGGTCATGGTGACGACATGATTCAATAATTTCCATTATACTTTCGCGTATAGGCCAAACAATGACAGGGCTTACAGTAATCAAACTAATTGCGACAGCAAATTGAACGACCGTTGCCGAGGCATCATGCACTGGCAAATCGGATAGTATATCGCCACTCAACGGGGAACTCTGGTTCACCGCAAACATGCCAAGAGATCCCGTAGATATGTACAAAATCAAGCATAAAATAGTTGCCGGTACGCAAACGAGTTTTAAAAATCGTGGGGGGCGTCGGAATTCTTTCGGTAACTCGTGATAAAGTGCCACCGCTTGGACTTGACAGCTGCACCGAACGCAGATCGTTGCCTGTCGAACTCATCTCAAAATGATGAAACAAAAAGTCATACTTACCCAAGTGAATATACAATGATCGGAGCTACATCAATAATACTCCAAAAGTCAAAGCCAACCGTGTGGGTTCGGGAGCGCTTCGAAATGTCATCGCTTTCAACATGCTCACTTCCTTGGATGACCAACCAAAATACCAGGTACAAGAAGGATCCCACCGATAGCGCACTGGAAAAAAAAAAGACAAACAGCCATAAATATAGTCGTGATTTCCTTGACAGGAAAGCAAGAAAGAGACCGGTACGTACCCACTAGCACTCAACCAGGTAATGTTCCGTAGAGAAGACAGCGGTATAATTACTAGCACGTTGAATGCTCCCATGCAGCCAATCGCAATGTGGTTTCGTTCACCATCTGAATAGTTTGCTAATGTATCTATAATTTGACGGAAAGTATCCGTAATAATGATTTGCTGTAGAAGAAACTTTCTATCGACTAATCCCGACAATAGAACCAAGAGCCCTTCGAGACGTACCAGTGATATCGTTACACCCAACAGTACAACCGCTAGAATCCCTTCCATAACGACCCTCCATTTCGGCCCGTACGCAAGAGCCAGCTGCCCGTAGCTCTTAGCATTCGTCATGTCTCCCGCGCATGTCACTAGATAGAGGGAGCCGATGTTCAATACAGCGGTCAAGAGCAGCACGACAGTCGACGCCACAAGTCCAGCGTGCTGGAACGCGAACGGTAACGACACCAGTCCAGCTCCAATGGCACAACCTGTAACATATATCACCACACACTCAAATGAGCTCATTGTCTGTTAATACTGCTGGTATAGCGTCTAGTGATACGTACTGGCTAGCGTGATGACTGCGGCCCCGAGGTGTTTGAGTTGGTACAGCCATCCACTCATTGCACCAAGCGCTTCCTTTCTGTGTTAATACGGGCGATATACCACCGTTTCACGTACATGGATAGCAGGTAGTTGATTCATAACATGTGCATGCTGAATGAATGAAATTCCTACTTCGGCCAGAACAGGAGTCTCAGTCCACAGACACTGGAGGAATACAGCTCTAATCCGCCCTCTTTTCCCTCACTATTGCTGTCACGCCACTGCCACAATAAATCCAGTACTGGTATCAATTTTTCGACGTCACGCCATCCCCATGTCCAGCAGATACATTAACAATGGCTTGGCTGGTTGCATGCAGTTCCAGCCCGGATAACTTCAACCAAGCCCGGACGGGCTCCTTGGAACCAACAACATGTTAAAACTCAATAAATTAACATTGTTACGCCGAGACGAATTTCATATCCCCTTTTTTTTTTTGTCAGTGTGCTGGCGAGGTTCCTCGTTTCCGGAAATATGCTCTCCTCGAGACTACTAGCGCGTACTGTGCGAGCTGCGCCTCGTGCATCGCCAGCGGTCGTCAGGTCATTTTCTTCGGATTTGAAGCACGAACCGAAGCAGAAGACGGTAAGATGTCATAGAATCAACAGTGCACTACCCGAATGTTGATGCAAATTTCTCTCATGGGGCGAAGGAACATGGATAATGTAGGGGAAACGTCAACTTGCTCTGCAAAAAGGCCCTGGAGGGTTCTAAAGGGGAGTTCATGGGGAACAAAAACGGTCTGGCATGGCGCTGGTCTCCCTCATCAGACTGGAATGCAATAAGAGAATCCAAAGACGATGGTGCTTCGGCATCGTAGTGCCAAATTGGTTGTCTATGGCTGTAGTCCTCGCACGGTTTTACGATCGTGGTTTGCCAGGTCCCATCCTGGTTCCTATCGCCGTGTGTGGGGGCTGACGTGGTTGCGATTCAACCGGATGTATCTGTGCGTGTATATGCAGGATGAGAAGATAAAGTATTTCAAAATATATCGATGGGATCCTGATTCACCCTCGCAAAAGCCATATCTGGCTACCTATCCGGTGAATTTGAACGAGTACGTGGAATCGAAGAGGTATTTGCTGATGCTTGAACAGTGACGTGTGTATGTGTGTATGTGCTTATGTTTCAGATGTGGTCCTATGGTTCTCGATGCTCTTCTTAAGATAAAGAATGAACAGGATCCGACGTTAACATTAAGGCGGTATGTCGTTGTAGCTGCCGAATTTGTTCAATGAGAATACTTGATTGCGGTTTTAATCTTGCAGCTCTTGCCGTGAAGGGATTTGTGGGTCTTGCGCCATGAACATTGACGGAACGAACACACTTGCGTGTCTAAATGCCATTAATACGGATACCAGCTCTCCACAGAAGATATATCCACTCCCTCATATGTATGTACTCAAGGACTTGGTACCGGATATGAACCATTTCTATGAGCAGTACGCCTCGATACAACCCTGGCTGAAAACTAAAGAGGAAAAGTCGGATGTCAACAAAGAACATCTCCAATCTGTAGAAGATCGGAAGAAATTAGATGGAATGTATGAGGTATGTCAGTCCAAGTTGACCCGCTGATACGATGTTCTGGACGTTACTCACATGTTGCTTGGCTGATATTGTTTCCTACAGTGCATTTTGTGTGCTTGCTGTAGCACCTCTTGCCCCAGCTATTGGTGGAATAGTGACAAGTATCTAGGACCAGCGGGTACGTACTTTTTGCGTCTAGAATGAAACGCTGCCCTGTGGCACCCTCTGTCTGTTGTTGTGGTGCAGTGTTGCTGCAAGCGTATCGATGGGTTGCTGACAGTCGCGATCAATATAAGAAGGAGCGTCTACAACAGTTGGACGATGAATTCAAGCTATATCGATGCCATCAGATTATGAATTGTGCCAGAGTCTGTCCGAAAGGACTGAATCCTGCGCGCGCGATTGCCAAGCTGACGAAAGAAATGCCTAAAGCATACGCATAAAGCGTTTGGTAAACTAGTAGTTTCTTCCTGTATACATGCTCGAAAAAGTGTGAAAAATCAAAGTATACATGAGAAATCAGACCCATGGTATATCCTTATACATTGTGTAACAATTTGTGTTATATTGTAGACTTCTCATCCAGCACATTTGAAGTTGAAGTCTGAGTGCGCAGCATAGTTTGAAATTTCGATTGTGGATTGCCTATGGCTGTAAAAGCGTCTCCTAGAGTGAGTCTTATGTTCTTGGCTGCATGTACTCACTAACATGGAGGGGCGCAATGGATACCGACACTCTGGGAAGGAGGGGAATGTGGAGAATGCGCAGCAGTATCTGGAGGTCCAGGAGTCGTTACGGAAGGAGGAAAGGCGTTGTATGGAGGAACTAACGAGGATAATACCCTATTCTAGCGGCTCTTCTACTTCTCAGAGTAGCGGGAGTCTGCGCACATTGGAGCCTCAGATCGTCTCTGAATGTGAAAAGTATCAAAAAAGCCTTGAATCGGCCAGGGAAAGATACACTAGAGAGCTTTTTCAGAAGCTTAAGAGCATTAAAGTACGTACATTTAACTCTTTTTACGTAACCTCATCCTTTCTAAGTATTGAGAATACTGCCTCTTTGCTTCAGGCTGACTGCTATGCGCTAAAGATGTACGTGTTCGATGAACGAGCGGCGGAAGAAGGATATGTCCCTCGAGTTAAGAAGACTTTACAACGAATTGCGGTAAGTGAATTTAGAAGATGTGCAAGCTTTCTGACATGTATTGGAATTGGGATTGGAATTGGATATACTGGACTGTGCATTTTTCGCTTTCGTCATTCGGTTTGTTATTATTTTTCCTTTTTGACTGCAGGAAAGTCTCGACAAAGTACGCAATGAAGCACGGAAAGACTTCGACAAGATATCAAACGAGGAACAGACTTTAAACAATGAGCTCCGGGAGCTCAATACCAAAGTCGAAGAAGACGAGGAAGAATTAATACATCGACGGGCAACGAATGGAGAGGCCCTGCCCCAGCAGCATTCCACCAAGCCGTCTCGACCGCCACCTCCTGCTAATCAAGGGAACGTTGGACCCCCGCTGAAGCAAGGAAATGAACAAGCTCAACAGGTAGAGGAAACTGAGGAAGCCGACTTTCGGTCACGAGTTGAGAAAGTGAACCGACGAATCCAGAGGAACGGGGGCGAAACCGGCAACTGGAGAGATGATGAGCATGAAGTGTTCCTTGCGGTTGTGCAGAAATATCAGCCCTCACTGATGCAAGCTCTACATGGTTCCTCTGACAATGATCCCAACTCCGAGAAAACTCCTGAACCAACGAAAGAACAAAGAAAGAAAATTGCGGAGGAGGTGCACCTGCGTATTCCTGATCGTTCTTTGGACGAGTGCAATCGCCACTTGGACTGGTTCCTTGTATACTGCACTCTGTTGGATAAAAAGCGTCACATAATCTATGAATGGAAACAGGTTCAGCGAAGAAAGAAGGAGGAAGAGTTACAGGGAGAAGTCGAAGAGGTGACCTCTAATAAGGAAGAGGAGCGTCGCAAGGAACTAGCCAAACTCAAGAACAAAACGGCCATGCAAAAGGCTGAAGTTGCACGCTGGAAAGCCGAAAAGGCCCGCCAGCGCCAAGAAGAAGAGCATAAACAGTATGAAGAAAAAACCAAGAAGGAAATCGCCAAAGAGCAGGAAGAAGCAAGGCGGCGTGCTGCTCAGAAAGCCGCTTTGGCCCAATATCGTGCGGCTCAAAAAGCCGAGGAACAGAAATTCAAACGGATTGAGGGCACATTGAATAACCAGAGCAATGAACGGGAAGATTTGACACCAGAACAGAAAGAGTATGTCGACGCGGCGTCCACAACAATGCTCATCGCACAAGACTGATTCCGTTTATGTTTATGCAGGCGCATTCGGTCGAGAATTCAGTCTCAAATTAGCAGCGCTCACTCCAGGGGTAAACTGAAGCTCGAGTCTCAGGAAGAAGCGCATCGCCGTCAGGAACAAAGCCTGGACCCGAGGAGAGACCAGAGAGGCATGATCTTGAAGAAGTTCGACAGTGAAGTCGAAGATAACGACTCTGAAGTAGAGGAGCAGGTGGATAACACAGCGTATGTCAAAGGCGCAGGGCTATTCAAGGTGAAGAGAGTTCATTCTGATCCAAATCGCGCGCGTGCACCAACTACTGCATGGAAGAATCGCGAGCGTAACAGTAGGGAAGAGAAAAATGCTGAATCGCGTCAACATAGTGCTCATGAGCGACCCGTCATGATGCAAAGTAGGGCTGCAGACTCTCGAGGACTAGATTTCACGTTTGGGGGACGAGGAACCGGTAAGGCGGTACCTACATGGAGAAATTCGTAGGACAATTCCTCCTTACAACTTCGTTCCTGTTGCTACACTTTCTTTGAAGAGGGAAGCTACGTCGCGAAGTGATTCCATTAAAGACTCTCTGAACTGTTGTGCGTCTTTCTCAGGCGCCGAGCTTCGTGCGCTCATATGGAAGTATAGCCGGTCCTTCATTACGTGGTAGCTGCAGCCTATTCCGGGGTCCGCCGTTGGGCCAAAAACACCACCCGCCCCGCACTGCACGGCCAAAATGCAAAGGTTTTCAGTGGCAAATGTGAAATGCAGCTATAAACAGTACTAACCAGTTCTGGGGTGTTTAGCCACTCCAGGTTTTCTTGAATCAAGGGAGTCTGGCTGGTGCTCAAACGGTAGGGCTGCGTGTAGGCTGGATCCTCGAACACTTTTGGAATATCCCGTCCGGATGTAACCGCGGCCAGCTTGAGGCCCATCAAGTGTCTGTCTACACCTCGCCCCTTCATGGCCTCCATAGTGATTTGGCGATGCTTCTTCGTAGCTTTAGCAAGAAGCTCACGGCGTTTTTGCTGTAGGGAGTTCCATGTTACGTACTGGGTATCTTGTCCGTTTCCGGCAGCATACGTACTTGCGAAAGTGAGCTGTCAAGCATTGATCTTGCAAATTCAGTGGCTTCATTGGTTGCCGACCGTATGGTTTCCGTTCTGCCTAAGTAAAAGGCACGTGTGGACGCTGCGCACCACAAAATGTAGGTGTATCTACTCACATCGGGACAGCAATGCTGCCCTCTTACCTGACTCATAGGTAAGTACAGCTTGTCCATGGAAGCGGAGAGATGTCAATTGGAGGACTGCTTGGATGAACGCATCGGGAGGCTGCATTTCGTCGTAAACAACATACCGCCCTTTGTAGGGTTGTGGAAAACGTATTTCCCCACCAACTGACGTACATGGCCGTAAGACTTGATATCTTCTTTTCCGTAGGCATCATTTATGTAAGACCTGAATTAACCGCTAAAACATGACAGCCCGTTGGAATCCCACCTTTCATTTATCACTGAACACACCTTGAAGCTACTCGGGAGGTTAACTGGTAGTAACTCTTGAGAGCAGTATTCACGAAGCTGTCCAGTGTCTGACTCCAATGCCATCGTAAACGGTAATACGGAGTGCTTGGCGGTGCCGGGCGCCCGTTACTATGTTCCCACTTTTTATACACCTCGAGAAGTTTCTTCTGTTCGTGAAGATAGAGCCCCTCAATCAGATGACTCGCGATGGGAGCATCCGCGAAGGAGTGTTCAATTACTTGGGTGGAGCGACCGTTTGCAAAGCATAATAGATTTATACTTTTATCATACCAAATCCTCTTGCCGTCGCCTCTCCACATTTTACTGTTGCATGAGCGCAGATGGTTGCTTGTACAAATTAAGCATTCCACTGGAAAGCTTGACTGCATTCTTACCTTCCTATCCAGTCAAGATCTTCTGGTGCTTCTTCCTCATGAAGAGATACCACGAACAACGCCTTATTGATGACATCCAAATTTTGTGAATTTTGAGGCCGCATGGCAAGGATTTCCCGGGCATTTGCCCATGTAGTGCGGTTTTCTGCGAAAAAACGTCCGTACCCGATAGTGGTCGCTCGTGGAAAGAGGACAAAACATACCCGTGGTTAGAGTTGGAACCGAAGGGTCGACCCATAGCCCAGTGTTTTCTACTTGATTCATGATTTCCGAAATGGTGCTGTACATCTCGTCGAACGGCGTAAAGTGACCGTCTGGATTGCATTTACAGGCGATGAAGAACGCACAGCGAAGGAGAAACGTCAATATGATAAATTTGACCCCACCTTCGTCTTGGACTTGCACTTGGTACATGGCTGAACCGTAGATTACAACAATGTGCGCCGCTTCTCCCTTCTTGGGCAAAAACGTTTGGATGGAGTCACAGGTTGTACCAGGCAAGCGACTTGTTCCAAAGAGCGATCTATATCCATCCATATCAACTGGTACGAATCCATCTGCAAATTCAACGACAATTACAAGCAGTATATGAAGATGAATAATCACCGGCGGCCTTTGTGGCTGAGGAATATCCTTCCACGTACTCATGCGCAAACACGGTATATCTTTGTCAATGACAACTCGTCGATAAAAGTCCATGGTCCCGACAATCAGCCCAGTTGCTCGAAGGGCCTGCAAACGTGGCACCACGCGTAGTCGTCGGTTGGTAATTGAGTGAAGGAGGAAGCTAAACTGCATCGACACGTAGCTTACCTGGTTCTTGGTGGGTGGCGGCTGGAATACGGTATCGAATCCAGCAAAGCTGACATTAATCGGGAGCGGATCTCTGCCCTGCAAGTACGCAAAGCGCATCCACCACTCCGCTACCCAGTTGGGTTCGGTTCGGTGCTTCTCTTGGAGGATTGCCTGAAGCTCCTGGGCTTCCTTGGAGCCCACAAATTCATTTACGAGCTGTTTGGTGTGGCGGAATTGGTCTTCCGAAGCAAGCGGCCGGATACTCTCCAGGTATTTCCTCATTGATTCTTCCACCGACGGCAATGGCAGACGAGGGAGATACTCCTGCATATCGTACAGCTTAGGGTCCCGCGGCGAGAGGTACTTGAGCACCAATACGGCAAGAGGATTAGGCTTGTCTTGAGTATCGACAGCCTCCAGAGCCCACTTCAGAGCCGCTTTCCGACCGTAATAATACACGATAGCAGCCACCACCGAGCTCCCAGAGAGCACAGCAGCTTTGGACAGCCATGAAGAGGGCTCGGAGACTTCGCCTGACCGTCGTCGGTATGACATTGTAGAGAGTAAAAGTTCCAACGCGAATATACTGTAGATGGCGGAAGATCTTTCGGACGTTGGGAAAGTGAGTAGGCGCATACAACAACAACGGATAGATAGATGATCTACACAATCAGGGTAGCATTATCAAATCTACTACTAATGTCAGTAGGTTAGGCTTTCCATGTGTGTGTGTGTGTGTGTGTGTGTCTGTCTGTCTGTCTGTCTCTGTCTGTGAACCCACAGATTTCGTGTCGGTGTCAGTCAGCAGTCAGGAAGATTGCGCTCCGCGTGGCGTGAGGGTAGTAGTGGTAGTATACGTCGTGTGATTCAATACTGGTCAATTACATAGATAAGTTGTCAGCATAGCGTTCAGTTAAGGCACGCACAGAAAGGGAATATCAAGTCTACCATCTCAGTTGACATCTCTCGCCTTCGTGTGTTTTTCCATAGCACAGGACGAGACGCTTCCGTTTTTGTTGTGCAAGGGGAGAGTTCGTACACACCACCAACAGCACCAAGGAAACGATTTACACTAACCGACGCCGCGTACATACATGGTAGCACTGCGCCTACGCCTAGGTCTCCCCAACACGACCCAGTTTCAATGTGCCGGATGTTGCGGAGACGCACCGCGCGTTCGCTGTCTGTTACCGTGAGCAACTACTGGCGGAGAGTTATCGGTAAATGGTGTCCTCGCCCTAAAGGAACTTGCGACCACACTGACACCGAATCATCGGCCATACACCCCAGTCCTGTCAGCGGAACCTGAGCCTGCTAAACCCCTAGCCAAGCTGCCTTTGGAGGAGATATTCTGGCGCACCATCTCCTGCTCAAAAAGTTCGATCAACTCTGTTGAACCATGTTGCATAGCTTCATCGAATGGAGTGCTTCCCCACCGATCTCGAGTCAAGATATTTGCACCTTCTCTGATTAGCAATTGAGAAATCTCCACATGGCTACTGCAAGCTGCAATGTGTAACGCTGTCCGACGGTCATAGTCCCATCTATTAATGTCCACGCCCGCTTCCATTGCTTGTCTCACTTTTTCTATCGAACCAGAATTCGCCGAAGTACACAATTCAAAAAACAATAGAGTAGACTTCTGGGTCTCTGACAGAGATGAAAAGTCTTCGTTATGCTCCTCCTCGACTGAGCGAATGTCTAACTCCTCATTACGGTAAACTAACTGATCAAAAATGTTAATCCTATACCTGCTCGTTAAACTCTCGCAAAACTTCAAGGCCGCAGGAGGTATTTCCCATTCGTTGAGTACCGGAGAGTAGATCGCAATGCCCATTATGTTGGGGATTATCACCATGCATGCACCAGAAACACCAGTGGTAGCTGGTAAACCGACGTTGAAAGTCCAAGTGCCAGTGTACTGGTTAAGGCCACAGTTATACATCAATGAAAAGAGGCTTATCAGTTCTTCATTGCCAAGAACTTGTTGGCCTGTTGTGGGACACACTCCCAAGTTCGCCAGGGAAGCGGCGATTATCGAAAGTTTTTCGCAGTTCAGTTCGACGCTTTGTGCTTGAAATAGTAGATGGGCGTTGTCCGTCGGATCTGTGTCACGCGGATAAGCACCCATGCCTTTCATAAAATGTGAGACCGCCAGCGTCTGGAGCCGTTTCTCTTTTTGGGCTAAAAACACGCTATTGTTGTAGCCTACGCGTCGGTTTCCACAAAGAGCACCAATGTGCTTTATCAAATGCAGGAATCGACTTCCAGCATCAGGAAACTGCTTGCTCCGTTGGGCTCCCCCAATCAGAGCACACGTTTGCAAGGCCCCTGTGTCCATAAACGGGTTGAATGGAATCCGCGAAGGTTGTTCTACTCCTTTATCGGAGCACTGTGGCTCAGGGACGTTCTCACGCAATGAGAACGATGACGGATCTGTACTAGTGGGCTCTGTCCCGGTCCATGCCTGAGTCTCCTTGACTCCGACTTCCTTCAGAGCCAGACTGTAAAGAAGTGGTTGTACAGCAGACATAAGGGGGAAATCCATTCGAGATTCACCAAAGCTGTGTTGCTGTCCGTCTATGGTACAAAAGGCGACTCCAAAGTTTTGCGGATCAGCATTTATCAGCTCTTCAATCGGAATTCCGGTGTACACTGCTCCCTTGCAGTTAGGTGCTCGCTCTTCAGTCGCCCTTGTGTCCTGAGAAGCTGTTGACTCCTTGCGCGATATCCCAGCGGGCACTTCCTCGGCAGGAAGTTTACCTCCGGTCAGATCCTTCCTAATTACTGAGGCAATCGACCTCATCTCCCCACAGAAAGACTTAAACCAAGGAAACGCCATTTTATTCAAGAATGCGCGGGGAAGAATACCGGAGCTATCTCCCTCGAAAAGGAACGGGATGTAAACATATTCGCCTTTTCCGAAACCCGAACATCGCTTGGTCAAATCCGGAGCAGAGTCCGTTTTGAAACGGGTGTTTTGCCAGATTCTCTCCGTAGCCGACGGGTAATACCAACTTCGACGCAATAAGGAATCTTGAACATTTGATACGAGGGCTTGTAAATCCAATCCAAAGTTAAATGCATCCGGTGCTTTCGGAATCAAATCTTCCAAGATGCTGTCGAAATCGGCTGCTGCTAGTTTCTTTGAAGTCCCTTTGGTAGCAATTCCTCTGATTCTGTTCTTTGCAGCATTCGATAACTTTTCGAGGATGTCCTGGCTCTGAGCACGTACATTTTTCAGAGTGTAATGCAGCACGGGCATGTGTTTCTCATCCACCGGGCCCACACCGCATTCGGCCAGCAACCTATAAACGTAATCTAGCCGTATCCATTGGAACGCACCGCCGCCTTCAATATTTGTATCACACTCAGCCTTCCCTTGCGCGCCGAGACTTTTTCTTTGGAGTGCTTTGGTACAATCCAACGCGAATCGTGCACGCTAAACACAAAACGAACGAGTCCGACAATCTTCACAAACGTCGCACCGGTCCAGGCAGCGCATCGATACGTCCGACGTCGCCGCTTTGTTGGCACGGATCTGCAACGGAAACGAGACCCATGGCTTGTGGCCGATCAATTTCTCCGAGAAAAAACCATACACTTTTGGGGGATCGCGATCGACGGCACCCGGGGCGACGACGGCGGTTTTTGGGGGTGGCTCGACGACGACGACCCGGACGGGTCCGTCAGCATCGCCCGCGCAGACGGTCGGGTAATCCCGTGCATTCCGCGCGGGAACTGCTGCGACGCACCCCCGCCTCCTTCTCCCCCCTTGGACGACACAGAGCGCACAATGGTGTACTGGAGCGTCGCGGCGGGTGATGACATGTGAAGCTCTCCTTTGTTCCACTTGTACATGTTGTTGGTCGTGAACGATTTGTGGTGGCGGTTGTTCCGGATGGTTTTCGGCAAAAACATGTAAAACGCTTGGCCGGGAAACGCCACGCCGAATCGCCCGAACACGCGCATTCCGAGTCCAGCGTGCTTCGCGTTCGCTCCATTCCCCAGAACGAGGCGCTGGATGGGCGCGGACGGCGCGGCCACGTTCGGGAACGTCAATCGCTGCGATGGTCCTCCGCGGTGCGTCTTGACGTGGAAGAGAGACCCGCCTTGCTGGGATTCCCACTCCACGTTGAACGCCGAGGGCGCCCCCACCATCAGTTCTGTAAAGATGTGCTCTTTGAGCTGCTTTGCCGTTCCGTTGGCTTGCAGGATGAAGCTCTTCTTGGCGGCGTCGTAATAGATCGAAAAGACCGAGGTTCCATCGCTCGACTGTGCCGAGAAGAAGCAGTATTGCCCCTTGTTTGACAAGCCGGAGGGTGGGTACACGCGTGGGTCGTCCAACATCAACCCGTCCACTGTGACGATGGGAAATGTTTTGAAACTTTTCTCCAGCGTTGCTTCGAACTGCGTTCCGGAGCTGTGGCCCGGGAGGATGATCGACGCGCTGTCCGACAACGACGCATGGGGCGCCATTCCTTTCAATGTCAGCGTGTCCGGGGACACGTTATCATCATCATCATCATCGGGGGCATTCATGTGGGGCGCCATTTTGTACGAAATGCTCGATGGGCCCGACGTCGAAACCTGCGCGGATGGGAAATCGTAGGCGTAACTGGTACCGTTCAGCTGGCAGCTGATATGGTTGTACAGGGACATGGCCACGATGTTATAGCCGACCGACAGGGGGAGTTTTGAAGGAAGTTGCATCGCGGGATACGAAATGGAGATTTCGTTGCCGCCGTTGACGGACGCGAGCAATTTGATCTTTCGCTTCCCGCTGCTCCCCCGGACAATCCGTCTTCGCACAGGACGTCCCGGAACGACTGCAGCGAGATGTCCGACGGGTGCTGCAACGCTGTCTCGTCAGCGCCCTGGGCGGACGACGGTAGCGAGACAGCGTCAGGGGGTGTGACCGAATGCTTGCGCAAGAGGGTCTGAAATTCTTTGACGTACGTCTCAAACTCTTCGTCCGTGATACCAAACGATCGACGCATCCGCCGATCGTGTTTGCCGCGTTTAGTGCCAATGGTCATGCGGCGCTGCCACTCCAGATTGGAAAAGTACCGGTAATGAGTGCTGTCGCGCAACTGCCGCAGTTCGGCCAACGCCGTCTCCATCTTGTCGTGGTCGTTGTTCGGCTGCTGGGCCCGCAGACGCTCCCGCACCGTTTTCTTGGCCTTGCCTGTCTTGGGCGGCTTGTAGCGCGAGCGAAGCGATTCCATGAGCTCAATCGCCGTGGACGCCGCCTGGGGGATGAAACGGTCGCTCATTTCGGGGAGAAAGGGATTTCCAGGCTGTACCAGTTCGCGAGAGCGTGGTCTTCCACTGCTTTATCTCGTCTTTCTTCCTGCCTTTTGACGACACGCTCACTTTTGTTCCACAGAAGAAAAACAGCACGTTTGTTTGCGAATCCACTCGGTGACTTCCTCATTATGGACGGAGGGACAGTGGGAATCGTCCCTGTAACCTCAGACAACGGTCTTTACGTGGCCCGAGAGCCTCCTCCGAATCCGTTCCATGGAGAGACCTACCGGCGATTTTTTGCCCATCTGACCGACTTGGCCCAAAAAGAGCCCCTTTCTCTCGTGGGGCTGCAATCATCGCGGGGCTCGTCGTCGTTTCTAAAGACGTGTGCGAACATCATCGCCAAGCCTTTTCAGTGGCTTCTCTTGGCGGTCTACGCAGTGTTGTGCGTTTCAGCGGGACTTTTGTGGGGAATAGCTGCGGGAGGTGTTGTTTTCTCGCCTACCATCATATACGCCGGAGCTATGGGATTGCGGTTGTACACCCGTCTGGCACCCCCCACGCAAGATCTCGAAGAAACAATGAAACAATCGCTTTTTGCATGGATTCTGGCTAGTTCTGTGGTCGTGTTTTGGGAAAACGTGTACCTTGTCTACACTTTATGGAGCAAAGAACCTTTCGGCTTCCGTACACCTGCCTCATCAATTTTTTATCTTTACGCTACGTGCACGTGGGGAACAACACTACCGCACAGCCATTTGATGGCGATGCTTTTTTTATGGGCAGCGGACATATTTCTCGTTGCCTCTTGTCTGTGGGGATGGACTTTGTACGCCACACTGCAGGGCCGAATTTTACCGCTAAGCCAGCAGTTGCTCGGTTTCATGTGCAGCGCCCTCTCCGTCCTCCTTTCCGGAGTTTTCCTGTTTTCTTGCCGTCTAAAACGCCTGAGACGGCGACTGTACAACCGGACGGAGAGGCGCATCGTGCCGTGCGAGTAAGCGGTCCGTCTTTCTTCCTCCACAAGAGGATACGTATAGTACTCGGCTTACGGCAATGAAACGCGCCTCCGTTTGCGAGGGCTTTTTCGTCGGGGGGCTGGTTCCGCATGTTCGTGCCCGGCGAACTGGGCATGGTGCCGTTTCCACCGTGCGCTGCGGTACACGTGAAACCGCCAATTGATCGACCGCGAAAAGAAGACGTCCGAGGAAATGTACGATCGATGCAACGAATGCGGAAATGGGACATGTTTGCTGACGCTTCGCGTGTTATGTCGCGTCAGTTTTCGATAATTGTCCTGAAACGGAAAGTGGCTGGCTTCGTCCGCACGCGATAGACCAGCGGGACTCCGGCACGACGACGATACTGCGACGCTCCGGGTTTGTCCGTCCGACGAAGACGCCTCTCGGCGTATCGTCGTCCGCCCATTCCGTACCAAGAGGAACGATGGCCGACGATGGGCAACGTGGCGTATCATCAATCGCAGTGGGAACGTATGAGCGACGAATGCTACCAGACGGAACAATCTCCTGTCCCGTGGACACGGTATGTGACGACATTCGCGGAAACGTCGCCCATGGTTCCCATGCAGGAAGCGGCTACGGTGATGGACCGCAACGGCGCATGTATTCCAAGTGATGTATGCGTGGTGCACATCATTTAAAACGTTATGCGATAAAAGAAAACCCGAACGACACCGGCCACCCCCGCCAACGAGAATCGCGGCTGGCTGGTTGATCCGCAATCAATGGCCGTGCAGACCGCAAATCAGATAAAACAAAGCAAGATGCGGAACGTCCGTTTTACGGACATAAGATTCTTGCAGGACCCATCTCCCACCATGCGCACCGTCCAGCAGGAACGTGCTTTGGCACGCATGCGGACGCGTGTGGAGGACAGACTGGTCGAGAAAAAACACGGTCGCGAGTGGAAACGCAGACAGAAACTTTGCGCGCATGGGGGGACTTGAGCATGCCGAGGAAACTGGCCTCTTCTCCTAGACCCAATCCACAGCCCCCGTAACAAGCGTCGAGCCATTCGGAGACGGTATCGGTCAGCTCGCTTCTGCCCATCGGTACGCGGTAGGTGTTCGTCTCGGTCGCCGTGTGTAGTTGAAACACATAGCGGGCCTCTTTGCCCGCCTCGGTGCAGACCAAAGGAACAAAGAGTAAAGTGCCCATCTCGATTCCAGGACGGGAACCCTCCCATAGCCGAAACGTTGGACGACACCGAACCGTACGCGTTGACTGACTGGATGGAAGGCTTTCCGAGCGAAGAACAGATGTCAGGCCGGCGGACGCACGAATTGCTGCGCGTTCAATTGCGGCGCCACAACGTGGCGGAAACGGAAGTCCAGCAAGCCGTTCCTCTGTACGTCACTCAAGCGGAAACACGTGTTGTGGCGTCCGTAGTCAAGCAGCGTGCTTTTCCATGACAGTTGGGCGACGCCCATCTCCAATGTGACAGCTTGTTGCCGCAGCCGACACCATTCCTCGTAATCTAGGTCGTCTATTAATGCGATTTTCACAAGCAAACCAGTCAATATCAGCACGAAACGTATGCCGACACCACTCGCGGATCATGTGTAGATTCCGCTTTAATCGTCCCATTCTCCGAAGCACGTTCTTCCATCTCTCCAAAATCATTCCGGAGGCGCATGCTTCATCCACCGCGCTTGTCTTCCCAACAAAGCCTTTCTGGCGTTCATACCTGTCAACAGGCGATGATCCTGAATCATTGAGCTGAGATAAGCAATTTCGGTCCAAACAGAGAGGACTGCGAGGGTTAGCTTCATCAGTCGAGGATCTCTTGGTGGAGTGACACATCGGCTTCCGATCGGAATTTGATGGAATTTCTCCGAATAAGCTCCGTGATCGAGTTGGCCTAGACTGCTTCATGCTCTGTCGTATATCCATTGACTGCATGCCAGAAACCACTTGGTCAAAAATACCCAGTCGATGTTCCGACAGTAAGCGTTTGAAGAATTCGACAGCGCGTACACTGTTGCCGTGAGCATCTACTGGCGGAGAATAAACGGCAATCCCCATAACGTGTGGTATCACAACATAGACTATTCCGCCTACTCCTGATTTCGCAGGCAATCCTATCTTAGTGCACCATTCTCCGGAATAGTCATTCATCCCGCAGCTAAACATCAACGTCAGACAAGATTTAGCCGTGGAAGGGGAGAAGCACCTTTTCCCAGTCAGAGGCGAAATTCCACCAGTGGCTAGTGTTGCTGCCGCATTTGCAGCCATTTGAGGATTTACCTCAATGGAGCACATCTGGAAGTAAAAGTCAAGGGCTTGTCGAGGATCTGCATCCTCGGGGAAGATACCAGCACTGTCCATGTAGTACATGAGCGCATTGTTCCGCCAGGCTGTTTCTTGTTCGCACAAGTACGTGGGTTGACTGAATCCGATTTTCTCTCCACCAACAACATCAGTTAGAAGCTTCCTAAAGAAGCGGAATCTCCCAGCCATGTCGAGATCGGGGCGTACCAAGGACCCAGTTGCAATCGCTCCAGCATTTATCATTGGGTTATGTGGCCGTTTCGATGCATTTAGTGAAACTTCGTTGAATGCGAGCCCACTCGGTTCGATTCCTGTATGCCTGTGGACCTTTTTCAAGCCATGCTGTTCGACAGCGGCTGCATAGATCCAGGGCTTGATGCCTGCTTGTATACTGAAGCAGTGGGTCGAGTCAGTATTGCCGTAGGAGAACTTCTGGCCATCCACAGTACACACCGCCACCGTAAAAGCGTTTTCATCTTGTTCCGCCAAAATGGGGATGTAGTCGGCATTCTTGCCTGAATTCGGGAGGGAGGCTACATGTTCATAGATGTCTTGAATGTCTGCCGTGAAGGAATTCCAATCCGAGATGACCAGATCTGTTGCGCGCATGCAGATTTCACGCTTCCTCGTCGGCATGACGTATCAGGACACGCGCAATTTTATCGCTTACCATCTGCCAACACCTTGGTGAGGACAGTCTCCTCGGAGGATTCCAACAACCCCGGGACGTCAATCACGCCCTCCTCGTTAGCAGCAGCATTGACGAGTTCACTGTACTCACTGGGATCAAACCCTTTGTGTCTCAACAAGGTCAATGCATCCTCTACCGAAAGGGTCCTTTCAGCAGCTGTGCAAAACAAAAACATTCCATTCCATTCCATCATATCACATCACATTCTGAAGGCTGGCCAGTCTTTACCTTGTTGCAGCCGATTCCCACCACCTCCTCTAGCTGCAGCTGATGATGGCCCTGAACGCCTCGGTGCTGCACAGCATGGAAAACCAGAATGAGGGATAGCTACCTGAGGACTGGGGGAGACCAAACTTACATGACCACGAGGACATCTCCTCCTGCTACTTCTTCAAGGGCGAGGGGAATGCTTCCATGCATGATGAAGGCCAGGCGGTCATGTTCACTTATACTCCATCTATTGGTACCGATAATACGTGTTGTAGGAGTAGAATTGAGAGCGCGATTATATCAATCCACCAAGGAATGGATGTTCTCAAGTTTAGACCACCCGGCCACTCATTCCGGTTGTATGGGCCACTCTTTCTTTTTATTCAGTACAACCCGTAGTTACCACAGTACACACGACGCCAACATCTAAGAACCCTACCTTACAATCCTAGTCTGGTTACTACCTACCACCGACGACACGAATAGACATTGCACATGAGAAGTTGTGTCCTGATATTTACAACCTCTTCCTGAACCTACCGTAGTCAAACGGTTTGTAACTCCATAGAACCCGCCACATGGAGTCTAGTACTAAACTCTAGTCGCGGTCTCAAGGAAAAATTCAAGCGAAATAGTACAAGTCTTTTCTGTTGCCCTGGCAGCAGCTTGTAATACACCATGATTTTTGGCGACCAGTTTGTCAAGTCTACGCGGAAAAGTTTGCTTAAATCGAGAGGGGAGCGCTGCAAATCCCATCGCAGCCTTCGCTATCCTGCGGCATGGGATGCTACAGCGATGCGCGCTCCTTTTATTTTTTCTTCTTCTTCTTTTCTTTTCGCCCACGAACGATACCCATCCCTCAATGCCCTCAGTCAGTTCGTTTATCGATTCATCAATGTCAACGTAGATAGAGCGAGAGCTCGAATTGTATTATTCTTTCAAGACTTGATAGCTCAATTGAACTTTTTAAACCAGACACATATGCGCCCATTCTCTGTGCCAACCGCGAGGACTCGATTACGGTTCTCCAAGGCTATACAGGTTGACCAGTTCTCGATAGGCTGTTGATCCAACCTAAATTTGTTTTCTCTCTTGGTATTCTGCCCTAGTTGACCACTAAGGTCTAGCACGAGCTCTTGACAGGCAATGTTGTACAACTCACAATCTGAGCTACATAACATTTGAAAAGGTTTACTCGAAGACTTTGACGGCCTACGAGACGAGGCTGACTGCGCAATCGTGACTTCAGACCATAAATTCCGGATGTCCCAAAACCGGGCACAAGAGGACGAGCCTACGCTGCATACAGTACTATGCTGCATGGGGCCATCAAATACACATGACTCCGCTGAAGTCTCCTCCGTGCCTTGCCTTGAGCTGTGGATCGGCTGCGGTAAATCTAGAGCCCGGGGAACATCTCCTGTCGTAAGAATGCCACTACAAATACCCTGTTCCGAGAAAATCCCAATACGGCCGCTGCCAGATGCTGCAACAACGCGGCCATTTGTTCCAGCCCACTTTATCGACGTGATACCGACATTCCCATTAGCGACCGAAAGACCATCTGGCACAGGCTGAACAAGACTTGTACTAGTGGCAACGACATGTTCCGTTGATCGAAAAGGGTCGAACCATACCACCGCTCCTCTCGCAGTTCCGTATACCCCTAAGCTATTCACGTTGCTGCTCGGATCTACGTTTTCAGGCAAGCTCCTATGCTCCCTGTACAACAATTGAGGAATGGATTGTACGGGAACCTCGGTAGACAGGGGTGATTCAGTTTCTGGAGGGCAAAACACGACGGCTGTGATGGGAGATTGAGCATCTGGAAGAGAGAGAGAGGGCTTTCCTCCGCTCTTAGTGCTACAGTCATGAATTTCCACCGATCCGTTCGAACATCCCGTTCGCGTGATCGGAAAAACCTTAAGCAACCCATCGGCTCCACCTGTTGCAAGCAACAACGGTATAGGCATCGACGACTTTCCCACCGAAAAAGAAATAACCGCAGAGTCGACGCATGCAATTCTTCCAGTGTGTAAATTTTGGAAAGAGCTTGTTTTGCGACGTGAGACAGCATCAAAAAAGTGAAGGGATCCATTTCCGTCTCCAACTGCCATGGTTTCGTGCTGCTGAACAAGAGACTGGCGGGGGCTTTGCGCGTTTGGAGGGCAAAGCAGACTTAGCGTATCAAGACGACATGTAGGAATGCGCGTTTGGCAGTAAAGACAACAATTGCTAATGCATTCACAGTGCAGAAATCGGTCTCTATAAATAGCAGCTCCATCTCCTTCGTCGTCGGAAACAAGATCCGATATATCTGGGTGTTCTATTGTATCGTCCTGTCGCTTCTGGATGCGCTGCCCCATGGATTCATGATAGTCCGTGGTATTTGAGCACTCCTTAGCCAGTTCGGATGAAACGTCCAGCAAGCATAGCATCCCATCTTCTCCTATGGTGCACGCGACAGATCTGTCGATGACACCACCTCCAAGGCTTTGTAATCCCTTAAGAAAGGCAATAGACATCAAACGTCTGCAGGGTCAAGGACGAATACCGTCTTCAACGGACACAACAACGATATCACGGCTATCACTTACCCTCGGTGAATTACCGGCCACACCATGTTTGTTTCTTGAACTGGGGAGTTTAATTCCAAAGGCGGTAGCTTGTTCTCAGTGTCCTCACTCGCTCCCTTACTGCGCGAGGGTGAACCTCTCTTCTTTGGGACGGCCTTTTCAGGAAGTGGCCTATCCTCACCACATAGGGAAACAGGAGTCCACCATCTACTGAAGCTTTTTAGATGCATAGCCCCGGCAGTACTGACACTTGTTTCTGCGGTCTTGGAAGGACTATTCTCTTTGGAATCCTCTGCAGAAGAGACTTCTGTTTGTGCAAGTTCTGCGGATGCGGATTCTCCTTGACAAACAGAGCTATCCTCTCCCTCTTGTGCTTTATGTACCGTATGCCGTTTTGGAGGAACATGTACAGGAATCGACGCACCCCTATAGTAAGGATGGGCTTGGTTGAAGAGTTGACGGGGAGTCTGTCCAAACTCAGCAATTTGGGCTTGCAAACTAATGCGACGTTCAAGGCTTGTCTCACTTTCCAGATCAACGACCCCTTCATAAGTCATTGGATGAAAGACATTGTCGGAGCGTCGAGCCATCTCTCCTCGTTGTTTGAACCCAAAAATAAGATCGATCCAGTGATGAAGACGGTGGGTCACATAATCGCTTTCGAGAGCAGCCCTATTCAGTCGAACAAACTGTGCTGGATCATCGTTACTCCATGGAGGTAGCTTAACATTATCAATGGATCGACCGTCGCTCTTAATGCCCAGAGGAACGCCATTTGGATTATCCAGCCAGGAAGAAGGGTGAACTGCATAACCATACTGCTTCAACTTAGACTTGGTGGTAAGAAGCTGAAACTTGGTATCAAAGAATTCAAAGGTCAGTTCCTTTACATCGGGGCCGGTTCCAGTGACACCTTTCCACGTTGACGCTATGCTGTAAAATTGGCGATCAGGACTGTCGAACCTCCCGGCTTGCAATTTTAGCTGGTGCTCAGGAGCGCCTCGAATGAGGTAGTACAAAACGTAACCAGGGGTAGAATAGTGAGTACCGTAGAGAAACGGCGCGTCCATTCCCCCTTCTGGTGGCATTTCGTGCATTCTTTCACGAAATTTGGACAATCGTGTTTGGTTCAAGGCCCCTACAGGCTTGGTAAGATCACGAAATGTCTGCGGATCTTCCAGGTCTAGTTTTTCAGACTCATAGTCCGCAATGATCCAAGGAAACACAGGGTACTGTGTGATATCTAAAGGTGTTCTATCAGCGGCATAGTTCAAAAGGCAGAGATATTCATAGTTAGATAGGCATCCTTCAACCCACGCTTTCTTCGCCTTCTGGATGTTGTCGATGACGTCTTTGTCGAAGATTCCCGGGCGTCGTTGGGGAGGAACATGAATACTGGCTGTTGTTGGAAACTCCGGTAATTTCTTTTTCCGCCTCGCAAAAGAGCCCCGACTCTTTGACTGCCCTGTTTGAGCTAGTAAAGCTTCTCTCCTTTTCGCAATGCTGGACGCTTCATGAATTAGCGTGTACGCTTCATCACGGGCAGATGGTGTTGAAAAGCTCAAGAACACCCCGTTGACTATATCGACGGCTGTACTGACATCGGTACTGGACAAAGCTGTTGCTGCCGCCCTTATCTGCCTGGATTGCCCTCTCTTGCGCGAGACTGCGTAACCAGTGTGCATTCCTAGAGTTTGAGCTTGGGTAGTCAATCCCGTGCTGGAAAAATCTGCACGATATACATGCGCAGCACTCTCTTTGGACGAGGAGTGGCTTCTTCGCTTGGAGCCATGTTCCCGGTGATTTTCATCACTATGATCGCTTTCTTCAGAGCTACTATCACTATCATCCTCTGTACCTGTATGTCGTCCTAGGAAAGTAATTTCCAACCCAATTTCACGGAGTAGTCTCCTTCGTCTGAAAATCTGCGAAATAGATGTCAGTGGCCATTTAAGTGTTTTGGAGTCACTCAAGCTCTTGCTTTGGCTTGAAGACGACCCTGAGGAATCTACATTGTTGATATTGACCTGCTGGAAATACACAGCTGAGTTAGACACGAAAAGACGCCCATTGCAGGTGACCAGCGGTTCGACCCGTTCCACTAACCACGGGGAGGTAGCTGACATTAGAGGTCGTTCATCTTCATCCTGAAGCAACATCAAATCGAATTCGCCTCGATGGCGCTCCTTCAAGACATCGTCCAATAGCTGTTGCTCTTTCATGGAATCACCCCGACCGATTGTCGCATTTATCTCATACAGCCGCGTAATGAAGGGTAAAAGCTCCTCTTTAGCACTTTGCACAAACGGAACAGCGATATACTGATAGCAGGATTGAGGTAATACTTCAGTTCCGAAGGGTTCTACTCGGAAGTTTCGCTTCATCGTCGTAGCGGCTGAGATACAAAACGTGATACACGGTCCGGCATCTCTCCCTCCTTCAGCCGTCGTCACCAAGTCGTTCGAGCAGCACCCCGGTGGATTCCACTCCACATGAGGCTGTCGTACCATATCCTTGTACCTGAATCGATACACCGGTATGGCTGGATCATGCGGGTCAAAGTAGATGCCTCGGGAGCATACTTTCAGGTACCCAAAGTATCCATTGCGTACATCCGGTTGTGCGTGAATAATATGCTGTTGTTGACTTCCTTTGCCCTTCGACAAATCAATTGTATCATGCTTCCCCCGGGATTCCTCCTCCTCGGAATCGTCCGAGTCCTGCGCCGGAACCGGGTTCTGTTTGGAGGTGATATACGCCACCCCCACATAATTCTGCAGACGTCCACACGAATAAACACAACCATTGAGCAAGGTATGCAAGCTAATATACACGTACATCAAAGAAATACTCCCCTTCCTCCAGCAAGAGCAGATTAAAATCGATGATGTTGCCGGCCTCGACGAGCCGCCATCGCACACGGACTATGCACCCACTACTACACTGCCTACCAGGGCTCAATCCAACAACATAACAGCTGTGGTAATACGGGCCAAAAGGGCGTGAATGACTGACTGACTATGACGAAGATCGGATTGTTGCTGCCAAGTTGAAGTTAAGGTATCGAGCGATTCGAGGAATTTCGAGTTTGTTGAAGAAGGGGCAACTTCGAAGAAAAAGAAAGGTAGGTGTTGTAG
Source organism: Halocafeteria seosinensis (assembly GCA_001687465.1). Lineage (NCBI taxonomy): Eukaryota > Bigyra > Bicosoecida > Halocafeteria > Halocafeteria seosinensis. The sequence goes on along the minus strand of LVLI01000198.1, from coordinate 4,488 downwards.
CTACACGATACACTGATAAAGAGAGAGAGAATCGCAGATGTACTGACGTTGTAGTGAAATGTATCTGGCATACGATACCAAAAGTATATTGTTGTAGCCCTTTTTTTGTTTGTCTTTTTGTATTGACTTTCGGAGACACGAAAGGAAGTCAGACAGACAAGAGGAAGTCAGATACTGTGCAGTCCCATTGGAACACTGTAAAGACACTAAGCCCTTTGTGAATACAAAGAATAAAATGGCAGCTGCTAGAGTAGAAACCCCAGAAAACGGGGAAAACCGAAAGTTTGATTTATCCAAGGCGTTGAAAGAGATTCCACATTGGTACATTCCCAAACACTGCGAAGTGAAGAAAGAAGTTGAGAATGGCAAGGATCCACAAGAAACTTTTACCGAAAGCATTGAATATTGCCTGAGTAGAGAACACCGAATTCTAGCAACAAACATTGAAGGAGCGCGAAAATGTCTATGTCAACAAGAAGGGAAAGGGGAACTGACTGACCTCCAAAACGAAAACCTGATGCGTCGCATTGTGGTGGCTTGCTTTCTTTTGGCTGACGATAGAGCCTCAACGAAGTACGCGGAAAAACGACTCACCAACTTGTATCCTCCGGATCAAAAGGAGGTAATGAAAGCGACCGTCAAAGAGTGGATTGAGGATCAATCAAAGTCGGAAGCCAATATCTTTAAAGAGTTGTCAGCACTGTCGCTAAGCCAGGCACTGAGTGACTTGATTGAGAAAATTTGTGCTCATGAATTAGGTAAGCGCCCATTGGATAAGTTGAGCTTTATGTTTACTGTCATCTGGGATCCAACGTTCCTGTCCAAGACTTACCGGTACTTGACACACCAAACTACGTCTTGTGTGGTGGTTTTGCAGCTGCTACCACCCCGCGAGAACAGTATGGAGAAAAAACCTACGCGTGTTCTGACCTTTCGACCAAGAAGGCAACCCCTTTACTGGTGGCCGCAGACATCACGGAACAGAAGTATCTACAGAAGCCAACAAATCTGGGTGAACTACCGGAGAAGGTAAAAAGCGTTGAAAAGTTCACCTGGGACGCTTACGAGGTACAAAAGACTCCGGCTGCATGCGAACACGTACAGAAACTTCTTTTCCAAGCTGGGCTTCAATTCGGCAACGAGCAAAAGTTTGGATTCTATGATGTTCACCAAAAATCGATCGGACAGGTGACTTTCCATTGTTGCGATGGTAAAGTGAACCTAACCGGGCACACAGATGCAGTCATTGCCAAATCTCGACAGGCTCGGGAGGCACCATTTGGCACTGCGACGGTAGCTTTCGAGTTTAAGACTTCCGCTTCTTTGAGTTACCAGAAAGCCAAATCCCAGGCCATAGGGGAGCTGCTACTTCTGTCAGAGGTGTCAACTCAGAATGTTCTTGTCATTGTCACCGATGCTGCCGAGACCGCATATGCGTTTCAACTCAACGGCAACGCTTTAGAAATATTTGATTGCCTTTCGATTGCGGAAATGGTGCAACTGGTCGCAACACATCTGGAGGAAATTGATTTTGATTTCGATCGTGATACAAATACCAGCTCAGCCTCTTCATCGGCGATGTCGTCAGGACGTGCGAAGCGCTTGCGGGAGAACAATAATCCACAAGGCCAGCGCCCGTTACGGAAACGGAAACGGAATACAAGTAACGAGTTTCTTGAGCAGCTTCGTGTGTTCGACAGCGGGACGATTGAAGACTACTATGCAGCGGCCTATCTTTTCAACTCGTATGTAGCAAACAATGGGCTGTTTCTCGAACCCTCAGATGAAGGCCCGCCCGATTCGATGTACACCTGAAAGTCCAGTGACGTACTTGGTGACAAGAAGTACATCAATTCGTACACCCAGCAAGAATGGAAAGAACGACATCACTGCCATGGGAGGCAATCACCACCATGTAGCATACCCTGCTATGTCTTACAATTCTTTTCTAAAATTACAAAATTACCCCCTTTGCGCACACCGGACGGGCACGGATCCCAGACACACACCCTCCCTTCACACAATTTATGAGGCATTACTAAATGTAACCACGTGCGCAACCTCCCACAGCTCTTCCTTCGTACCAGAAAGCTTAGATGCAGTAGGGCCACACTGTGATACTGAGTTGAACTTCCAGCTAAGCAATCTGAGATGCAAGTGCGTAACGTGTTGTAGCTACACGATACGCTGACAAAGAGAAAATGTCGCAGACGTGCTGATGTTGTAGTGAAATGTATCTGACATGATGGTACGATATCGTAAGTACATTGTATTTGACTCAACCGTAGCCCGGGTTGTGTTTGTCTTTTTGTATTGACACGAAAGGAAGTCAGATACTGTGTAATACCATTCAAATATGTACTTTCCAGACACTAAGCCCCTTCAGAATACAACGAATATTATGGCGGCTGCTAGAGTAGAAACCCCAGGAACAGCGGAAACTCGAAATTTTGTTTTATCCAAGGCGTTGAAAGAGATTCCACATTGGTACATCCCCGAACACTGCCTCAGAAATCCGCAAACGGGCGCACCTTGTTTGGCAAGCTCTTATTTCACCATTCGTGCCCAGAGCTGTATATTCCTTCTTTTGAATGATACGCGAAACATTAACAGTGCTATATTGACTACATCTCTCTTTTTTAATGCAGCCGAAAGCGACGGAACATGTATGCCAAGAAAGCCACCCAGCTCAGGAAAATCGCCCCATGTTGTTTGTGGCTGTATCTCGATATTGGATGGACGGATTCAAATGCCAAGACTAGATTTGGAATCTTTGTTAAAATGCGGTTCAGAAATGGTGTCGCATGCCGCTACATGAAGTGGCGTTGGTGTGGAAATACAATTTTACCCCGTGGGTAAAATATAATTTTGCCGATATGGGCGATTTTACCTGTACACTGCTGTGTAAAACGAAAATGAAGAAAACCAACTCATGGACACTAGCAGTCAAACGATCACAGTCTTCTGTTTGTGACTATATCTTCCCACTGTCCTCTTCTTTTTTCTGCTGCTTTTTCTTGAGTGGCTGCAAACCGAAGGTGGTTAGTAATGGTACGGTGAAATCAAAAGAGTGGGATTGACCTGCAAGCACAATTTGCTTCAACGTTTCGGGGTACGCAAACACCTCTCTTTTGTCAGACAGGATCGTGCCGCATCTTTTCACGGTATATCTGACACCGTTACAGGAAAATTTGAATTTGAGTTCTTCTGCGCGTGGGGCGGAAATCTCTAAAGGGTCTTGCTCCCGAGGAAATGGGCTCTCATGGCGGAACTCCACCACGACATTGTGGGATGTGGCGTCCTGTATCGCTCGCATACAGTTGACTGCTTCCCACTCGTTATCGCATTGGAACCGGACTTCTTCGGGACTGTCACCGCCGGCGGCGGTTGAAGACTTGTCGGTGACACATTCTAACTTGACCTTATCAGAAACCTCCAGAGAGCGAAGGTCATCAATGAGCTTCTTCTCAACGGTTTGCTCCTCGTTTACCACAACCAAACAATTACTAGGCGTCACAGGAGGCAATGCGGGCGGAGGACATTTGGAAGGCCACCAGCATCGATAGTCCTTTGGCATATCACAAAAACTCTCCTCATACGTATTGCTGCATATATCTATTCCAATATTTTCCTCGAGGATTCGACCAGGTAAAATAGGGTGGCCAGGAAGAAGGACCTCATTGAAGTAGTGCATCCACTCGTACACGCTTTCGGAGAAACCACGAGCCTGACAGATCAACCTGATCGGGGGCTCAGATAAGAGAGCTGCGTTGATTTCAGTATGATGTGTTTTGGTGTTTTCAAACCAACGCCAAATATCCAGACTGGGCAAGCTCTGACTAATATCGGCGCACCCATTTTTTACTTGAATAAGTAACAGCCTAAACCCTCCCTTGCGTGTCTTAACCACCACGACAAGATCAGCCGTAGCCCCTTTCTCGGGCAAGCTATGAAGCATCGCTCGAAGCACTCTTTTTCCGTTTTTACCTTCGTCACGTACCAGTTGAGCTAATGTGTTTTTACTGCTCCTGCAATATGGTACCAACCCATCACTGAGATTCACTGTACTACCTTTCAAATCAGACGGAATATGCGTCTTCGGACAAACATCCTGGAGGAACGTTTCGATGTCGACTTCATTCGAGGTGGGCGTCTTAAACATATACCATTGTCGAAGAAAATGCCAGGACACCGCGTTCTCCGCGGCCTTGGCTTTGGAAAGCTGAACCGAAGCAGACCCACTAGCACTCGCCTGAATAAGGAGAGCTACCTCGTCATGTTTTATGTTCTGGCAACCCAGCGACCTTTGGTGCCCCACGGCGTCCAATGCGCGGAGGGTTAGGGGCTCTTCTCCCAAATGCAATGTTATGGACCCTTCGCCACCATAAACACTCCCTTCGGTAAGAAAGAAGGATTCGTCAAGCAAAGCTGAAAGACTTGGTGAGGTGTTTGCTTTAAGGTGGTCCACAGTTTTGTATCCCATTTGCA
>LVLI01000197.1:0-57129 GCA_001687465.1 Halocafeteria seosinensis | reverse complement strand
TCATCAAACAAACCACTTCATCTGTTGTTTACTACTTGTAGGACCAACCATATGCCAAGAATAATCGTGGTATATACACTACAGCATATGGGTTGTTGTTCCATTCTCCCATTTAAGGGATATAATAAATTGAAAATAGAACAAGAAGAGGAAGGAATCAAACATGGCAGAAGTGGTGGAATTCATTGACCCCGCTGAGAAACGAGCCCAGGAACGAGAGAGACGCAGAAAAGAAGAGCAGCAGCGTAAAGCCAAGGCTGAAGCTGACAGGAAGAAATGGACACCGAAAACTACAACCAAAAAGGCTGTGAAGAAGGATAAAAAGGGGAAAGAATACGACCCAGAGAAAGCAGAAGAGCGACGAGAATTCAACAAAATATTCGACGAAGTGGTGGAATTCGGAGCCACAGCATTTGATCGAAAGAATAAGAAGCAATGGGAAGCCAAGAAACTTAAGAATGCGGGGCTCAAAGTAGAACACAAAGAGAAAATGCCGTATCGTATGTGGCTTGGAGTAAAGCGTGAACGAGAACGCAAAGAAACCAAGAAGGAAGAAGAGGTAAAGGAATCGAAAGTCGTCACGGGGAAAAACCCAGGTAAAACACAGAAGAAGAACCGATCCAAACCTTTTAAAGCAGACCCGTCAAAAAGCTTGGAAACAGGTAGATACAAGGACGGAGTGCTTCGTGTTAACCCGAATATGGTGCCAAAGAGCTAAGGCAGCAAGGGCTGGCAGTGGCAATGTCGTCGACGCACACCTGGTACCAGGGGACTAATATGCCCACCGAATACGATCCTGCTTGCACCTAGTGGACTCCAGACACTCAGCTCACCCGGGTGTTCAGGTATCTCAGTTGTGTATAGTGAGTAGCAGTACTACGTAAGACTACTATATCTCTAGAATTGAGACAGAAGCTCGAAGCTCTAAGGCGCATTTCTATGTCAGACAAAACAGTTTAAGGTATGTGGGTCGTCTGTGAGGAGATGTTGTGACATTTAGGCTCTCCCGTGTGTGGTGCTCGCGGACCATTCCTCCAACGCGTTCTGGACATTTTGGCATTTCTCCTTAAGTATGCGACAAGCCTCCTTTACCAGTGTCCTCGAATCAAGCATGCCTACGGACTCCACTGAGAATATAAAGTGATCATTGATGCGACTAATATTGATTCTATTGGCGAAGCGAGGATCTCGTAGAATTTCCCGCGACATGTTGCACTGCCGGGGCCGGCTGACTACCGCTTCTTTTCTACCCTTGGAATTTGTTTGTACATCGAAGACGTCAGAGATTTGCTTTAGCTCCTCCGCTTCCTCATCGTATATCTGTGCATCGCCAAAGAAAACTGGTGTCCTAGTGAGGTTAGAATCAAGTTACCTTCGACCGACTTACAGGATCCGCTATTTCTACATGTGGCATTAAGCGATAGGAAGCTGTGGCCACTGGAGACCATTTAGCATGCTCTTGTCCCGTACCCTTTATCGCATGTGCTTCTAGGGTTATTCTTTGCCCGGGTTTTAGCTTGGCTAACAGTATATCGTCGTGGACTGGTCGAATGGGAGCGTCGTAAAAGCGCTCGGCCTGAGAGCCTTGTGGCACCCACTGTAAATGTCCCGAATAGACATGAGTATATCTTGTTTCTCCTTTGGAGCCTTTCTTTACTGGTTCACCCATTACATCTAGTTTAAACACTAGGGTATTGAGATCTGTCGCATCCTCCTCCGCTGTAAATGGACCACAGCACAACTTGAAAAATAAGTCGAAGAGTAAACGAGCACTCCCGAGAGCTTGCACACATACTTTGCTTTTCTTCAAAACATCGCGGGTCGGCCAATAGTGGAACAAGCCCAATTCTGTGGGATAATACTTCATCTTGTATCACTGAAGTATTATCGCTGATAAACACATGCTCTATGGCCATCGTCGGGATCTCCGCCAGGAGTATCCTTCGGAGAGCATTCGCTATGGGAGCTTCGACGCCTATTAAATCAAAGATCAAACGGTCTTCGACCTCTTCTATTATATTAATGCGTAATTTCGACCGCAATTGGGTCAGGAAGTCTTCTCGGCTGTGTTCCACTTGCGTATTATACGACTGCGTCAACAAACGACAAGCCATAACAATGCCATCAAGCATTCGCTTTGCCAAAGGGTGTTATTTGGCCACTATAGACAACATACAGGTGCTGTTTTATCCAACCCAATTTGGGTCTCGGAGGGAGTCCCCGAGTGTCTCTGCATTGTATTACTTCACCACGACTCCAAGTTCATGTGCGCTGTCCCTCGATCATAAGCACACACTATTATATCCCACCACCACTGATATTGCTGTACAATATGGTGGCCAGAAACGAACGTGATGAGGCATGGATGGCTGAATTGAGTGAGTGAGAGAAATGATTGCTGCCTCACTGACACCAAGAAAGCAGCTCATTTAGACCACGTTATGAGGGGTTAATTACAGCACCAGACATTGGTCGAGATGTTTTCCATACTGAAAATTTCATTTTTCTATCCTGTGATACTTCTGAAGCGTCGGTGAAATGGCATTCAAGAGTGTAAAACCGGGGACTCTTTTCATGGCCTTCTTGGGCACTTTGGGAGGAACAGGGCTAGGATTTTACATTAAGCACCTCTATGAGAAGGATCAGAAGGTACACTAGCCTCCTAATGTTTTTTCTCTTTAGTTGTCTCAACGTAGAATGTGTCATGATGCGTCTACAGGTGGAAACTGAGGCGCGCATCCAGCGCGAAGTGGAGCGCTTACGGGCCCAAGATCGACCATCTCATCCACACGAGGAAGAAACAAAGGACTCAAGGTGAACCGACCCCGGCCATAAGAAGCAAAGTATAAAAATTGTAAGTGTACTATTTTATGTAGAAGAATGCATGCATAGGTTCGTTCCACATGCCGAGTTGTTGTGGGGGTGGTGCAAACCTCCAACAGCAACTGTGATGGCGTGTGATTTTGCCTATGCCAGATGAAGAAGGCAATGCTCTTTGGCCCGGGGGCACATCAGACTTTTCCGGGAGGCATGGCTCAGTTGTTGTTCTGCGTCTCCTTTGTAATGTGTTGTCGTCCCAGCAGACATTGTATTGCACTGACGTCTCCTTATGCCTGCAGGCCAAGCCCGAAGCCAGTAGCCTCTCATTAGCCGCGCTGTGGGCCCGTGGAACTGCTTGCAAATAAAGGTAGGTAACATGATCAAGCAATGGTGGTTTGCACGCACATCCCAGCCCATATTCTGAGCGGTCGAAGTCGCTATGACAGTCTATGACTCAGACTGTGTATGTGCGAAAGCAACCCTTTGCTGGCATGCTTTGCTATTTATTTTTATTCCAAGAATGAGCTAAGATGGTGAATAGCCAGTTCAGCAATTACACTTTTGCACTTGCTTGTCGTTTTTCTGCGCAGGCGAGCTCCCGGGAGCTTCGACTGAGATCAAGGTAGGGGAATCATCCAACAGAATAACGTTCTCGCGCATCCCAGCCCATTTTCTTAGATGATACTTTGTTGTCGTCTCTGATAGTAAATGACTTAATTTTTTGCGCCATATCAAAACTTGCTTCATATGTTCTGCTCGGGTTTTTAGAATTGCTGTCACAAAACCCTGGTTCTTTACCAGCAAAGACATTATTATTACGTTGCTTCTGTACTGGCTGCTTGCAGTGAATGGTATGTGACTGGTCGATGCAACCCGCTCACTCAAGGTATAAAGCGCAGTCTGATTTCACGCGCCAAGAAGACTTGTACTGTACTTTTGTGAATGCGCGTGGTTGGACTCTGCGATCGAGTTGACGCCATTGGATGCGTTACTATATCTTTGGAAGGGCGGGTTGAGATATAGTCGATACGCCGGCGTCAACAGTGTTCCGTGCAGCACAGAGTGGAAAACAACAATCAGCAAGGCCAGTTGTGTCAGATTACGTATGAAAAGTATGTAGTATGTCAGTGACTACCTATGCTGCTGCCGAGGTGCACAGTAGTTTCACTTGCTGAGCTGAAGGCTGTGAATACAAGTGATTGTAGCTGTGCAATAGCGAAGGTCCTCGAATCTTCCCTCTCCTCTGCTATTTCATCGGAGAAGTGGAAAGCTTAGTTTGACCTACACTATCACTCTCGGGTGATATTTCTGCAGAAGCTAACCCAAAACACCCCGAATTAGAATTAGTGTAGAACATACTGTTCGTCACACACTGTAAGTGCCTGCCAGAAGACTCTCCGTCTATTGCACAGTATGCTTCATCGAAGGAGCCTGCGTTTTGTGGTGCTGATTTCGGTGATTGGTCTGTGCGACATCAAACGAAACGAGTGTCAACGTTACTACTTCCATTTCGCCACTCATTTGGGAAAGAAATGGGAAGAGGGAATGTCCTCGAAACAAGGAACAAAATCTTACTTATACTGTTTGTGTAACACAGAAGTGTTTCTGGACATTCTGATATTGAAGGGAGGTTGGCACCGCTTATATAGATTATCCTTTTCCTTTTTCGTGTCAGAGTAAGTTGTAGGTCTCTTGGAAGACGCAATGCACAGATTGGTTCACCCATGGAGTCTAGGTTTCGCGCTTGACAATGATTCCGGGTGATTTCTTCTGTGCTATATTAAGGAGCATTCGTCAATTCACTGCTTGACGTTCCAGACAAGCGCAATTGACTGAGGCGACATCTACGCCTTCATACTGCTATCATCATTAACTTAAAGTATTGGGCTGTGTACAGGCTCTCAAAAGTGTCGGAATGGATGCAATCCTGGATCAAACACCAAATGATACGCCCTGATGTCGTCCTCTGGTCAACAGTCAAATACGAACATCATCTTTTTATTACCTTCGTTGACGAGAGAAGTGCAGAACGAGTGTACTCATCACCCCATCTCGATGTTTGACCAAACCCTATTGTGCGTATTGCCGCGGCGGTCTGACGCTGACGTTGAACTTGAAGGTGGTTATTTGTCCGGGATTGTCCCCTTTTTCTTATTCTTTTTCCAGTGATGACCCCATTTTTGTTATTGTTTGGTTCGTCCAATCACTGGTTACACACCACCATCCGTGTACGAGAATTCAATAGAGTTATAAGACTCTGTTGCCTGCCAGATTGCAAGTACCCAGGGCCTCAATAAGGTTCGCAAGAGAGGCAGAGACTTTGACGGAGGATCCCATCCCACTACCCCTGCGACTCCCTTTTTGTTGGTCTCGTTCATTCTGTATTCAGTGACGTTGTTATATTCACACCGTTCTCCAACAATGGGCGACTTCATAGACATGACTGGAATTTCGGACGACGATGTAAGGGAGAACGGTTTTAGTATCCATGTTTTGCGTAAATCACATGCATTGCAATAAGCTTCCTCACAGGCTTCGGAAACTACAGACCTGTCTCAAGGAGAAATGCTCAGAAACCAGCTGCTAGGTGGGGCACCGTTCGACCATAACCCTTCTGCAACCGAGTTGGAATACGTAGGACCAGACGGAAAGACGATCATGATGCTCGCGATAGAAGCAATTGACGTAGCCCACCATGATGCAATACGGCGGCTAATGGAAACCTCGGGCAGTTGGAATCTCGGAGCCAAGGATGGAGCTGGGTTAAATCTGCCAATGTATCTTGTTCGCAAATGGAGAGAAAGTGCACAAGCAACCATTGTTCGCAATCGACTATTCAGCATCTGGTGTGAAATTCTTCAACTAATTCGGGTAGAGCCAGGATTTTTATGGCACACCGATAATAACGGAAGCAATATTCTGCATTGGATCTACAGTACAGTTCCATTAAAGGATAACATGTTTGACCTCTTCATCAATCCGTGTTTGGAAATCGACGCGCGACTTGAATCCGAAGCAAGAAATGATGGGTCAATTCCTATGATGGGTTTGTTCGACGAGCAGCAGCTTATGCATGCGGAGCTTGGAGGCAGAAATGGAAGCCGCAAATGGCAACTTGCATGTCTTCCAAATTTGTACGAAGTGTTGCTAAGAAGGATATCCATGATGAAAGCACAAAGAGTCGCCGTTGGGAATCCTTGTAACGCTGCTGGAAACACAGCATTCCAGTTGTTCATAAACGTCGCACTCAGGTGCGCTCGGCAACACTACGAGCATTCTCCTCAAGCTAGACGGCCCTCGGCTGGGCATTGCTACCAGAACCCCTGCATTTATTACTGTTTAGTGGACAGAAACAAGCGTTTACAGATACAGATTTTTGAAAACATTATTCTTCACCTAACAGATGGAGAAATTTACGGGGAGGACGTCCTGCATCATCGAGACGTGAACGGAAGCCATGCCATTCTTGATGTCGCTCATAGTCAAGACCCTGTTTTACTAAAAACATTGTCGACCCTCGCCAAATATAGGAAACACCAGTTAGCAGTGGCTCTTGATGTACCAGGAATGACGCCTGGAGCAAGTTGCTGGAAAGCTCCCTGGTTGGTTCTCGTCTCCTTATTCGGAAGTGTAAATACAGATCCTGAATGGTTACTTTGGTGCCTCCAGTCTGTCCTTATGCGTGTTCCATTTAGCAAATGGGACGGCGTATGTAATCAACTGCAAGAGACACCGACAATGGAATTGGCTCGCATACTAGGCGACGCAACACGCCACACGGAGTACCTCAATCGGGTTCAACGTCTAGTCCCTGGTATGAAGGCGGCGGAAGAACGTCTAAAGCAGGTTCAAAGCAAGGCTGCGTGGTTTGCAAAGTTATTGATGTATGTTGGCACGCACTTTTACGTGAATGTGAACATGTGCACCGACGGTTTGTCCGGTTCCAAGAGCGCTCTTGAACTTGTGATACAAGCGTTCGACACGGAGAGGGATCCAGCACTCCAGCGTCGATTTGGAGAAGTACTCAAAGGAACGTTGCTCAGAGGGGGAGACTGGAGCCTCCTCCAGTATCATCAAGATCTGTTTCCTAAAGGGATACCGCCGGAATCAACGCCCCCTACAAATTGGTATCAAGAGGAGACTTGTGTAGTCTGTATGGACGAGCCTGCTACAGTGGGGGTATTCCCAAGCAAACAGATCATTTACTGTTCACACTGTGCTCAGCATCGGCTGTTTTCAGACATCGGCCGCAACAACATGTCCGATTCTGCGGAGAGACGGTTGTCACCCTTGGTTTGTATGATCACTCGAATGCCCGTGTACTGCTATGTGGAGGTGAGAAAATCGGCCCAAGGCAAACAAATTGTTGCACCTTTTCGGTTTATCCCTCCGGTATTCGAAGACTGGTATTTCAAGGACAGCAGCAGCGCCACTTTGCCTAGCAAAGCCTCTCGAAAGCGCCGAAGAACCGAAAGCAATGTCAGGCATGGAAACGAGGACGGTCCAATCGTTACCGATCCGTAGATCAACCGGCTCTACAAACCTCTATCCCAAGATAGCCCATCAAACAAGCGCATCAATCAAACATGTCGTAGTTTGTGTTCCTATCTAGTTGTCTAACTCTGCTTCTCGCATAGCAGTACATAACGAGGTCGATTCAGGCTGCTCCTTCCATGGCGTACTTATACGCCTATGATATACGCCTGTCAACATCCCGTCGTGCAATTTGCAAACCGAAGCTTTAGCAAGTCGAACGCACGTTAGCATCGTAGTAAAGGTTACAACATGCTGTCAAGGCCTTGGCGGTAGCCTCCCAAGACGAAGGAGGAGCCATTTCTGTAGATAGTGCAGAGGAAGGGTGGCACAGCTTGTCCGGGATAGGGCGTGGGGCACGCCCGTGCCGCCCATCCGGTGTCTGGACCCGCTTCGTTGGAAGCAGTGAACGGCGTCACTGAACGCCTTCATTGTCGGTCCCGCTGCAATTCAAAGAAGAGGGTGACGTTGCCGAAGCCGACTGGAGAAGAGTTCCGAAGATGCCGCCAATGATTCATTGCTACATGACGGTGACTCTGTCTCGGCTGATAAATTGGAGGACTTGGTCTCCGATCGATTATCGTATACAGCCAAGACAGACTGCGTAGAGGACCGCCCGTGCTTTCATCAATTCGTTACCAGTATGTAAGGGCGTCATACACATATATGTACTGCGACCACTTTGCTCATGTTTTCCATCCATTTCAGCATTACTTTGAAAGTCACATCGACAAGCCTTTCGGAGCTGTGGTACTCCATTGAATGGAATGTTGCAAGCTATCAAAGCTCGAATCAGCAAAAATGGACCTGCTGTACAGATTTGGGAACTGATATGAAAGCGTAGTAAAACGGGGAGGCTCTTTCCTCTTAGTCCGCTTGGATCCAATAGCAGCGCCTTCGGCTTTTTACACCTGATACATCGATTACACGAGGAGGTGGATCCTTAGAGCCATTGTTCGCTATCTGGTTGATGATGGGACCCACGGACCTTCTCGCACGTTTAAGGTGCGTCAGCATGTATGAAGTCGTTCTGGCTGTCACATCATTACCGCAAAAGTTGCACACGACCACTTCGAATCTTTTGATAGTTGGGTCTGGGGTTGCGCCGTCCTTAATATGGAAATATTCCCATGTTCAGTGCGGTGCTTTACCCATTTAAATTTGAATCCTTGGGCCTTTTTGTAGTTTTCCTCCGGGGGGTCTCGAGGGGGGCCTGCTTACCCGGGACGTATATACGATGAGGAGATCACGTGTATATCGGTGGAATCACACATGAAGCACCATGGAATCATATATTGAAGACTAAAAGTGCGCCACTTGTGCCAACCCTAAAAATTTAAGCCCTCGCTTCATTGTATTTTCGAAGGTTTATTATTGGTTTATTTCATCTGAAGAAGCCCCTTTTGGAGGTACCTGAAAAAAGTAACTTTCTTCGTTGCCCCCATGTTTCCACTGGTGTTGCGCCCCCCCGCCACAAGTTTTTTGTCGCTGTCTCCCTTCCGTCCTTCACAAACGACGTACCCAGGCACGAAAAAAATACGAAGCCCGACATGCTTGTATTGATTTTGAGTACTGACGAAGGCTACTCCAGTCTGAATTTCCAGGACTACCTAGGAAAATACATGCTAAGAAACAATTCGGACATCACATCATTGTGTTTTCGGACGTGTCTATCGCAACTGAAAAAGGTACATAAAGAAACTTCTCTTTGTTGACCCCTCGTTTCCGCCGCCCTTTGGTTTCCCCCCACAATATTGCCCGCCACGTTTTTGTCGTCGCAATGGCCTGAAGACATTTTTAACGAAGGCGGATTCCAGTCCGAATTTCCAGGTCTACCTAGGAAAATACATGCTAAAAAACAACCGGACTTTGCATCATTGTGTTTTCGGAGGTGTCTATTGCAACTGAGAAAAGCGCATGAAGAGCACTTTCTCTCTTGCCCCCTTGTTTCTGCCGGCCTTTGGTTTCCCCCAGCAATGTTGCCCCCCACGTTTTTGTCGTCGCACCGGAGTGGGTGGGAGTGGGAGTGCCCACTCCGCTCGTTCCCCCTTATGCATTGTCCCTTGTATCTTTTGTCCTCTTAAGAAGTTCACAAACGTGCCCCCACATGCAGGTCATTTACGGCAACGATGACTGAACTCTACGAAAAGCTTCGGAAGATTGCGACCAGGGACATTGTATTTCGTCCCCAGGAAGACAAGGATCAAGCGGATAAAGGACTTGATCTCTGGCGGAACAGGAAGTCTAACACGCACAACAGAAGGTATCGAATCCGGGCTGCGCTTTTGATGAACTGCATGGGGCTGCGTTCCCCCATGGATGTGCACCCATTGGGAACCGAGCGTTGCTGCAACACATGCTTGTGCGCATCGGAGCGGACGCTGGATCCAGCCACAGGCGAATGTGAAGTAAGGGAGTACGTTTCTATGCTCAGTTTCTTTAAAGACCTCCAATGTTCTTCCTGTGTGACAACAGCTTTGTAGAGTGTTTGGCATGGAGCATACTGCAACATGGGATACGAACAAGACATTCCAGTTATTGCGCGTTGATGATCTGTTCTTGCATCCAAAGATGCTAGCGTGGACGACAGCGCATGACCTAGCGAGAAGCCAAACGTTTAAGGTGACGCAAGGCGACATATTCCTTGCCGAATACGTGACCTATCTGCGCTGTCAGGAGTCGGCCATCAAGATCGATCAACGACAAATATGTTTGAACTGCAATCAACCTTTCCAAAAGCATGGCAGAGATGTGCTATGTGCCACATGCTGTATGGAAAAACGCTCGCTCAACTGCTCAGCACCTCTATCATCTTCGCAAGTGGCAGGCTTAGCATCGTCTGTTTCTGTGTCACTCCCTTTCACAAGTGTTACTATACAAGCGGATTCCAGAGGACCCGAGCCCTCCAATCCGACGATCCAACCTACCAAGTCTAGAAGTCCTCGGGAGGTACAGTCACCCTCAAGCGCAACCACCACGCAAATCAGTTCAACGGTGGGGTCATCTTGGCTCGAGAGCGTGCCTATAACCACGGCCAAAAGACAAGTACGTGGAAGAGGGGCATGTCTTACAGGGCCGTCTGGACCAATGAAGACGAGTGAAGAGGACGACGCACATCCTGCACCAGCCGCAGAAACCAAAGCACCAGGAAAACGGGAACGGAATGACAATGTACCCAATGCAGTAAGTAGTTTTTGTCGCTCGACCAAGAACTCCCGGAAAAAGTGCTCGATTATGACCAACACTGCGGAAGCTTGCTCAACGTCCTTTGACGTGGACAGACCATCCCCCGAAAAGGTGGATACATTTTTCCCTGGCTATCTGACGTCTTTCATTCGACAATTGATCGGCGTTCAGCAAAGTTGTTGCCCGGCCTGCTCTGCGCGCTCTCCGAGATGTCATCGATGTGAAGCGTACTACGGCATCCTGGTCGCCCTCTTCAGAGACGATCAAGTGAAACATGGGTTTTGCCATCGTTTCTGCTGGGTGAGCGGCCTCTCGAGCACTTCCACGTGGGAATTGCCATCGCCGTTCCCCCCTTCTTGTGGGGGGTCTTTACCAAAAAGTCCTCGTCATCTCGCTTCGCTAGGGAAACATATTTGGGACCTGCTGAATCTTTGCCCACAATGCAAAGAGAAAAACCAGACATGTGAGCTGTGTCGTGGCGCAGTTGCCTTGCAGAAACTACTTGTCGATGAAGCCGAGAATCAGCTGCAGGAGGGACAGTGAGCGACGCACACTTACCAATCAATACTGACATGCATGAACACCCTCATTCCTTGTCTTACATATACATAACAAACTTGAATAGGCCTTGAAACTGTGTCTGTATGGTATGTATTGTCAGTCCATTTCCTACGTCGGTAGTCTTCACTACAACCCAGCTGTTGTACAACCATACCATTACTACTACTGGATAGACCAGCAAAATGGAGACTATTACTGCTGCTGCTGCTGCCGAAGAAGCATCCGACGATGATGAGCTGTATTTATCCGCGGAGGAGGAGGAGGAGGAGCACAATGAACCCGAAACTTCGTCGTTGAAGCAGGAATCCCAGGTGCTAGATGCTACGAATGCCTCCACACAGAGCCCAACACACCATGATGATGCTACACAGTCCACGTACTGGTCCAGTTGGATGACTATTCAGTTTCCCTTGTCGGCATTACCGGTGTCTGGGGCGTCTGAACTCCCGAAATCGGTCCCAAACATTGAGAAAGCCCTCATCACATCTCCAGTTCGAGCCAAGTATGTAGAGTGGGCCCATGAACGCGTGTATTAGCCGTCAACGATATCACATGTGGCTTCACTGTTCTGCTTTTGGTGTGCAGTGACTACATGCTGGCATGTATGTGGAGATCAGGAGAGGTATTTGTGGCTCACTTCCCGTCTCAGCAGGCGAATAGTACCGGGAATGCAGAACCGCTTCCCATGACAGATTGGACATTCTTGTTCCGCCTCAACACTTCTTTTGGATCCGTGAAGACCTTCTCTTTATTTCGCCGATACGTTGTCGTCGGAGACAGCTCAGGGACCTTAGCGTTTGCTCATTCTGCCCACCCAGCTCGAGTCTTTTACGAACAAACGAATCCGGCAAACAAGGCATCTGCTGTTTCAGTTCGAAGCGATTGCAGAAAACAAAATGGTTGTGCCACTGATGGAGCATGTTCAGCAGAAGATGACACACTATGGGTGTTGTTGACTGATCGAACAGTGGTGAAGTACGATATGGATACGGTCATAGGACTCTTGGAAGACGGAATGTACGCCAAGTCGACCGAAAACGCGATTACTGTTGATCTCAAACAAGCTCGAACGAAATGGACATTTGAGGAGGAACGGCTGTCTTGCGTTGACTTTTGCTTAACCTCCCGCTTCAAGACCCCACTAACGGATTCTTCAGATGCGAGCAATTTTAAGTTGATAGCGCAGACATTAAATGAGCTATCTGTATGGGATGCTACTGAAGAAGAATATTTTTCCCCTCTTGACGAAGTAGCAACATATGTACGCGACAGTATCAATTGGTTTTGGGGTGGAGGTATGTGTTAGCAGTGCTTTGGAATACGAAGTCCTGAGTGAAATACAAATTCAAGAATCTACTGCAGATCGCTCAACCACAGACCAGCCTCGAGAGCCGTGCTTCCGCTTAGAAAAAATGTTCAGGTTTTATGACCATAAGAGACAGATGCTATCATTGAGTGTAGATCCAAGTTGCCGTTTTGCAATTGCAAACGATGGTTTGGGCAGACTGATTCTCGTATCCTTGTACAATCTTCAGGTAAGTCTGCGGACGCTGACAAAAATTATAGCTAACTGTTTGCTCTATCCCCCTCGTGATGCTTTTCTATTCTTGGGTGGTTTCGTTCAGATACTATGGATATGGAAGGGATATCGCCATGCATCTGTGGCTTGGCATACGTGCTTGGAGAAGAAGCAACGATCGGTAGTATTTCTTTCCTTCCGAAGGATGACATTAGAAGTTTGGAACATTCCCTCATGTACATTGAAGTCAAAATTTTACGTTCTGAAGGATCAATGCAAGCTTATAGAACGCAAGTCCCCCAATGGTACGGATTCTGTGGCTCAGCTGATGATCACTCGAGGCCCACAGGAACAAGACCAAAGTAGCACCACAAATGCATCCGCTAACTTAGCTAGCAGCACTGCGGGTGATAATGGCGAAGTTTTGAGTTCGACCGACGATTGCGTGTGCATCCTAGCTCAGTTGAAGATTGAACATTAGCAGCACCCACCATCAAGTCAATACCCACCTCGTTACTAGTACAAGTACTACACTACGTCTAACTCAAAATTCTGAAAACTCTTTTGACTACTACTATCATTGTGTATGCGACGACTACAGAAGATCCGACCACATCTGTTCAAGTACCGTTCGTTGGTTGCGATTCCCACAAGTCTCCAATCGAAGAACGGGCGTCAACTTGTCCTACAGTACCGGTATAGCAAACTATTGAGTTATGAATGAAGTTCTTTTATACTAAATCGTCGAACGAGATGTTTGTGTCTCAATGTAGTCTCGCTAGAAGTTCGCTGGCCAAGTCTCCAATCGAAGAACGGGCGTCAACTTGTCCTATAGCATAGACAAACTATTGAGTTATGAATGAAGTTCTTTTATACTAAATCGTCAAACGAGATGTTTGTATCTCAATATAGTCTCGCTAGAAGTTCTCTGGCCAAGTATTCTACAAAAATGAAGTGGTACCTGCATAAAGTACGTCTGCTCCGAGAGTATGGGGTAAGAGTCAATCCATAATGTTTTCTTAACTCAGTCTACTTCCGTCCGCGGTGTCTGGACAAACAGAGGCTGCTACCGTTTGGTTTGGGCGCTGTATCTCAACACTCCATAGGTGCATACAGGGTCTTTTAAATATTGTCTTGCAGAGCATTCAACTTGCTACAATGTTGTATATTCCTAAATTTGTAGAGAATGAAGGATACATGTAAACACCTTGCAAACAGCCTTTCTATTTAAATATTTTGTTTTTTGTTTCTTTTTGGTAGGGTTCTAAACAGGGACGTGTCGCGTGTCTCTCTGATATTATACTGTGTCTAATTGAATCCTTACAGGAAGCGAGAATATGGTGAATAGCGTCAGCGGTTTTGATTTCCCGAGCGAGCGAAGCGAGCTAAGGGGAAGCAAAAATTCACCATCTTGATACAAGTAATAATATATAGCTCATCCCACCTTTCTGGAGCTGCCGGTGGGCCATCAGTCACATCTTCGTCGTCGCTAGTCTTGCTTGCATTATGCTAGGGTAGAGTTAATCGAAAAAACGTCACTCAGATGCATCACTCAGAGAGCCTTGTGGATTACACTTGCATGCATAGAGGGTGAACTCTTGTGTCGGGGTGTTCCTCTTTTTCTGAGACTGTGCTGGCTGATGGCGATTCCTCTTGATCCTTGAGCAAATCAATCAACGTTCTAGCATCAGTCGCTGCCTTGTGTAGTGTATCAGCATACACAAAGATCGTAGTACAACCACTCTGCGAGGGAATCCAGTAGCTGCGGATAATATGCTCCTTCTCTTCTCGCAGAACGTCGGTGTACTGCTCTTCAAAACTTGTTTGTGTGCAGAGCCGTGATGCAGTCATCTGTGCTTGGGATCCCATACGAACCAACACACAACACACACTTTCTCTCCGCATTCCTCCATGCTTTCTCCAGTACAAAGTCAACAGAACTGTCTCTGCAAGGATTTCTGATGACCTTAAAGTTGTTCTGTCGCGCCCATTTTACTGTAGCCTTGACTGCTTCAACCATCCTCCGCAGCGGTTCATCTCCGATCTGGAGCCGTCCCACCAATTGACGCCTTGGACGAGCCGGCGCTTTGGTTTGTACATAGGCACACATTATCTGAGAGCTCAATGCAATGTGCAATAATCTTCAGGTGAAAACTCGGCGTGTACGAACGCGTGTTCGCTGTCTGAGCGAAATGATTCCAACACAATTGTTCCCTTTCCTTTTCTGGATAAAGGGATAAATTCGAAATCAATCAAATAAAGCAAATCACTTTGTCAGCATCAGAGACAACACGTCATTGAATCAAAACCAAAGTCTCTAGGGGACTCCGGAGATCTTTGCGCCCGGATGGGAGTGGGAGGTGGGACAGTGCCCAGTGTATTTCTGACAGGACCGTCTTAAAGCTATAACGAAGATCGGATGATAGAGAGAAATATTGTCGGCTGCGTCAGCGTCTAGGCGGCTGTTTGTTGACCGGGCTCCAAGCCCGGAGATCCGGGTGCTAAGCCCGTGGGATGGCCACTGGGAGTGGGAGTGAAGCGACTCGTCATCGGTATTGCCACCACAACTGGTGCAGTCCGAAAGGGTGTGCGAGCGCTTGCCTGGACCACAGGACGGAGAGTCGATAATGTTGTCCACGACAGTAGTAGGTATACTCTTTGTATTCGTACTTGTGTTGCCATTGCACGGCTCCCCGGAGGCATCGCAGGAGTTTTCCTTCTTGCTCTCTCTGTCTCTCGGGATTTTGAAAGCTTGGTGCAACGCTCACTGGTTGTTGTCTTCGTGGCAGACTTCCTCTGAGCCAACGAAGGATTCGATATGCTCCGACCAGACACGGTGGTACTCTTCCTGTTCTGACCTCCAATCGGAGTAGGTATCGGTGGCTTAGTAAACATGGAACTCTCGTTCTGAAGTGCAGTGGAATCGCTGAGGGGAGCTGCACCGAAGCTAGCTCTTGTACCGAGCTGTACTGCATCTAGATTTGGAATTTAGCGGTAGTGGTACTTTTGTTTGTTTGATGATGACGATATAACGAAAAGTTTGTCAGCTATAAACTCTATTCTTGTATACCTGTATATTTGGCCCTCCCTGTGAAACTTCATATTTGACTTTTTGGTCGTAAAACACTCTAGATTTGCCTTTCAAGATGGCCGAATCGTTGTGTGCGGGCCGTGGGCTACCCGGAGGCTTATGAATGCTTTGTAAGGCGTAATTGGATGGTTTATGATGGAATTGTAAAGTGGCTGAATATTGAAGTGTCCTTGCGCAAGCACTTGATTGAAGTTGATTGAACTTCCAGAGTTGGGAACTTCAATGTGAACTCGACCGGATTTTTGTGTACAGTAGTAGTTGTCAGCGTAAAAGTCCGACGGTTGAAGTGGTTTTTAACAAGCCAAGGTTTCCGAAGGATTCCTTTGGAATCCAAACCCACGGGCCGTTAGGCTTTAGTCGATTCCCATACGCTGTATAACAGCCTGTATTGGGCATACTTCACAGTGTGTGTGTGTGTGTGTGTGTGTTCACAACTGCATAGCAGCAGGCTGCCGGCAACAAACTTCCCAAGGATTCAGTTGAGAAGTTACCGATAATGGGTTCAGAATCAGAAAAACCATCCACCGTATTCTACAGGAAATCTCTAGACATCAGCGACGTCACATCTTCTGTTGGACAACAATCGAAATCTGAATTGAAGAGTCCGCCGCTGATTTACTTACGGTTTCCATACGTCCGCTATGGTCAGAGGCCAAAGGACAGTTGTGCTGTGATCTGTTTGCTTCCCCATGGCAACCAAGAGTATGTCGTGTCCACCTTTGTTTTTGGAAGATATGAAATTAGAGCGCCGAATCAGCCAGACATCGACGCTTGTGTACCCTCGGGTACAACTCTTTCCGACATCTTTCAGGCACGGAACGTTTCGTCGCTAATTCTCAACTACGATAGCTCAATTCCTGACGAGGATCAACGGGGTATATCCTTCTTTGACGACCCGTCGTACTTTACTGATGATGGAACTGTTTATGGCAAGGTAGAGAGACAAGTGGTCGCTGAACCGCTGAGGTCTTATGGCAACACCGAGGGTCGCTTTGTACTGAGCCCGGGCCGGGAGAGATCAGCAGACCAATTCCTGCACGACTGTGAAGCAATTGACAAGCGCCTCCGAGGATCGTTGCTGCCTTTGGGACAAACGGCAGCTGTTCCCCGTCGGCCAAAATCATCTGGTGATGATGATGGCGAATGGAAGTATAGCTTGGAAGGTAAACGGTTTCCCGAACGTAGTGAGCTGGATGAGTACGGCCTTTTCCGACTCTTCGAAAGCTGCTACGCTTTTGTAAGAGGGGAATCAAACAGCATGTTTAGCATTGTTAGTGCCGCCTCAGGCGAATTATTGGATTTGATCGACGATATGTTAGGGTCCAATTTGGAAGAGTATAGGTCAGTGGTCAAACTTGCATGTTTGCAACAAGCACAGACCGAACTCATGGAACTCCAGTATCAGATGGCGTATGCGGTTCACCGCTGTGTTACCGATCCTACGGAAACGTCGCGTACATGTTCGGGTGAACAGCTGCTCAACGGAATACCTACCAGTGCTAAACGAACACTTTGTATGTATGCAGAAATGAGCATTCCTACAAACCCCGCTGAACACTTAAGGCGGACATACAAGAGCGTGGCGAACATAGCAAGTAGTTTGAGTCGGCCTCAGACTGCAGGACTACATACCCTGTGCGATATGTTTACTGCGAAGGTGCGTGGAAGCTGTGGCAAAGACAAGCTCGGTACGTTTTTGAGAAAAGTTCAGAACCTTCGTAGACAAATGGAAACATTATTGCTACAAGTAGGTGGCAAGGGAGGTGGGCATGTGGCGAAAGACAGCTCAATTCTTATCGAACTTACGCCAACCAATACACCAGATTGTCCGACTGAAGGACAGATCCAGCGTGGCGTAGAGTTTGCAGCGCGGACAGTGATGGAACTATGTATGACAGCTTTGGAGCTTGCAACAACGTTGAGCGATGTTCCCGATGTTACTGAAGTATCATGGGACAAATGGGAATTGCGAGGATGGTATGAGTCCACTTCAACGGTTGCTGAAATAGCAAGAATTCTTCAAGAAGTAGAGCAGTTGACCGTGGATAAACCTAGTCGACGGATGTCAGATGTTGTGCAGACATTGCACACACCATTTCCTGTTCTTGTAGACGCATATCCTGTAGAGAATGTCGTTTCAACATTGTGTCAGGCGGAAGCAGCAGTCACAACGACCGCGGCGGCTGGGACGCTTGGCGATCGGTGGGATATTGCAGCGCTCGCATTGGTTCACGAACTGTCCTCCCTCATGAAAACAAACAAAAGTGCGGCAATCGCAACATGAGTTACCTGAGGCTAGTTGCGAAGGTGTCGCCAGCTCGGCTCGGGAGAAAAAGCGGAGGTTTTGAGGTTGGACTAGCTCAACCAACAGGATTCAAGCTTCCAACAGATTGTTGGCACTTAGTATTAACGAAATGAATACAAAATTTGTATATCCCACTGTACAGTAATGCTCACCATTTCCCATATTAAACTGTTACAACCTTTCTAGACTCGGACGCAATCGTCGCTGCACAGCGGTATATCAATTTGCTGAGTGTGTCTACATTAGTATTGCTCCCACCAGAAGACGGGTATGCTACAGGCCACGCTGTGTAAGGGATAAGCCCTACCCAGAACCACTCCAACATCTTCACGTTGTGGCGCATCAACGTGACTGACAGTTTGGCCGGAATCGTACGCCAAAAAAATATTACAAAAACTTGTGTTGCCCGATTTCGGGAGCTCAGACGCCCAGACACCGGTGTAATGCCGACGAGGGGAACTGCGTAGTGACCAGTACGTGGTCTGTGTAGCATCATCATGGTGTGCTGGGTATGATAGCTGTTCATTGAAGCGATTGCAGAAAACAAAATGGCTATGCCACTGACGGAGCATGTTCAGCAGAAGATGACACACTATGTGTTAGCAGTGCTTTGGAATACGAAGTCCTGAGTGAAATAGGTACAAACTCACGAATCTACTGCAGATCGCTCAACCACAGACCAGCCTCGAGAGCCGTGCTTCCGCTTAGAAAAAATGTTTAGGTTTTATGACCAGAAGAGAAAGATGCTATCATTGAGTGTAGATCCAAGTTGCCGTTTTGCAATTGCAAACGATGGTCTGGGCAGACAGATTCTCGTATCCTTGTACAATCTTCAGGTAAGTCTGCGGACGCTGACAAAAATTCTAGCTAACTGTTTGCTCTATCCCCCTCGTGATGCTTTTCTATTCTTGGGTGGTTTCGTTCAGATACTATGGATATGGAAGGGATATCGCCATGCATCTGTGGCTTGGCATACTGTACGTGCTTGGAGAAGAAGCAACGATCGGTAGTATTTCTTTCCTTCCGAAGGATGACATTAGAAGTTTGGAACATTCCCTCATGTACATTGAAGTCAAAATTTTACGTTCTGAAGGATCAATGCAAGCTTATAGAACGCGAGTCCCCCAATGGTACGGATTCTGTTCTGTGGCTCAGCTGATGATCGCTCGAGGCCCACAGGAACAAGACCAAAGTAGCACCACAAATGCATCCGTTAACTGAGCTAGCAGCACTGCGGGTGATAATGGCGAAGTTTTGAGTTCGACCGACAATTGCGTGTGCATCCTAGCTCAGTTGAAGATTGAACATTAGCAGCACCCACCATCAAGTCAATACCCACCTCGTTACTAGTGATCCACAGTTAGAGATTGTTGTACAAGTACTACACTACGTCTAACTCAAAATTCTGAAAACTCTTTTGACTACTACTATCATTGTGTATGCGACGACTACAGAAGATCCGACCGCATCTGTTCAAGTACCGTTCGTTGGTTGCGATTCCCACAAGTCTCCAATCCAGGATTCGTCCTCACCGCACGATGACGAGTTACTCGACTGGGCATTCGCTCATGGATACGGTAGTGTCCCAGAAGGATGGCATGGTCAAACCTGTGTATCGCCGTTTTCCAGCTCGCATTGGTCAGTCCATTCAAGACGTGGACACCCCCACACTTCTGCTGGATCTGGATGATGTCGACTACAACATCCACGAGTGTATTCGCCGAATTCAAGACTATCCGGACGTGCAGATTCGTCCCCATGTAAAGACACATAAATGCCCTGAATTAGCTAAGCGACAGATCCAATTATCCCGGGGACGAACGACGGGAGTTTGCTGTCAGAAAGTGAGTGAGTTGAGGAAGTCTTTGTCGTAAGTTTAGACTCCTCCTAACTTCCGTACTGCAGGTCATAGAAGCTGAAGCGATGGTATGGGGTGGAGTGAAAGATGTGTTCATCTCCAATGAAGTGGTTGGACGATCCAAACTGGAACGCATCGTTCGACTAGCCACAGACCACGACGCTCACGTTCGAGTCGTTGTCGATAATAGCGAAAACGTTGCTGAATTGTCGAAGGTAATTCAGGAGATGGCCTCCGGAAGAAGCATTGACGCCGTCGTGGAAATGGATGTGGGACAGAAACGATGTGGAGTGGCGACACCCAAGGATGCCGTGGAATTGGCCAAGACAATCCACAGCGCTTCTGGTCTTAATCTGAAAGGTATTCAAGCGTACCATGGGGCAGCGCAGCATATTCGTGCTTATGAAGATAGAGTCAAAACGATCGACCAAGTGGTACGAAAAACAAAAGAAGCGATACGTTTGTTCAAGGAAGCTGGACTACCATGCGACGTTGTAACTGGAGGAGGAACGGGAACTTATCCTTTAGAGGCATCTTCCGGTATTTTCACAGAAGTCCAACCTGGTTCCTACGTTGTGAATGATGCCGACTACTCTCGAAACCTGGGAACAGATGGGAAGCAACTTTGGGGGAGAGTCGAGCAAGGTGGCTGGAAGTACTCACTATTGCTGTACGCCACAGTTATGAGCCGCAATGTTCAAGGTGGGTATGTGGTGCTAGACCTTGGCCTAAAAGCTACTAGCATTGACAGTGGGCCACCCGTTTTGAAAGATGAAGCTGAAGCGCTTACGCAGGATCCAGCTGCAGCAGATGCCGATGGCGCGCTGGGTGTATTGCGGTTTGGTCAGTTGACCGACGAGCATGCTACTGTTTTAGTCAATACCGGCTCGGCGAGATTCCACAGCGCTAAAGAGCAAATCAAGAATTCTCGAGGGCAAACCGATACAGAATTGCTTGAAGACCTTTCGTGGTTTTCGGAGAATAACCTTCCAGCACTCGGTGAAAAGGTGCAGCTTGTGCCGGGACATTGTGACCCCTGCTGCAATCATCATGATTTTTTTGCAGTCCATCGCAACGGCGAGATATTAGATGTATGGGAGATTTCTGGAAGAAGTCCAGGGTATTGATAGGCTTCTATTACAGAGATTTTAGTATACCTGGGATACATCGTCACGTGACTTCAAGACAACGGCAGTGCTGAGTTAACTAGTTCCAGATGTTGGAGTACACTTGTATATTTTCAAACTTGAGGAAACTCCCGAATTGCTACACCATTAAGGCAGGTCAATCCGATGTCGCCGCCATAGGTAGTCTTGCAATGGTTCACCATTCACAATAATATCAGTGCCATAGGTTTCCTTGAACGATTCATATCCCTTCTTCAACTTCTCTCTTATACTATTATACCGTTGTCGAAGACTCTGATATAACGGACTTCTGTCTGAATACCTACTCCCACCTATGTCAAGTTCCCTTCCTACACTATCCAATTGCGAAGTCAAAGAGATGAGTGGTATCCGCGAATGCAACCGAAACGAGAGCTGCCGCATAGCTTCATCGGCGTCACCGCTGTAAGGCAGTCTAGAAATTAGCGTCTTGAAAAACTCCCGAACTTTAGTTGAGGACATGTTGTGAGTCTGCCATGCGTAGCGTAGGGCATTTCGTAAGTCTTCCGTTTCACGCATCAGCGCTTTTTTCTTGTCCTCATCAGACAGCCGTCCCACATCTCGGTGTACTTGCAGGCTCTTCAATCTCCGCTGGGCATGATGATTGAGCATCCGGACTTCATCCAATCTCCTCTCAAGAGCTGCCACCGTGGCCTCTTCTTCTTTCCGCTCCTGGCGTAGTTCCTTCAAGGCCCGTTGTGTCCTCAATGAGTACTGTTCTTGCAGATTTTTCTGAAATTGTCCGATAAAGGCCTGACGACGCTCCAAAGCATCCTCATTTTGTTTCCGGACTGCATTCAGTTCCCTTATGTATTGCTGCTTGGCTTGTTTACGGGCTCGCTCTTCAACTTCTCTAAGAGCCGAGGGCATCGTGGATAGCGACTGGTTGTCACTCGATCCCGCACTGGCGCCAGTCAGTTGCTGAGACAATTGTTCAAGTCTTTGATCGTCTTCCTGCACCGTTTGTCGTAACATGTCGCGAAACGAATTAAGCTGATTTCGAATGCGGTTCCGCAAGTTCGTGGCTTTATCCAGGTGCTCTCGCTTCGTCTGAACTTGCTGCTTAAGGTCAACCAAACGCCGATTTACAATGTCCCTTTCCTCGATATGTTGCTGTACTTGCTTTTCGCAATCTTGAACGAGCTTTTGGAACTTTTGCTCGTGTTCCATTTGCTGCTTTCGCAAAAGCTTTTTTTCCTCAAAAAATGCTTTACGGCAATAGCTAAGAAATTCGTCTTTAGCTTCCCACAATGCATTCAACAACGCTTCACGGTTGTATTTAGGGTGCCCATTGTAGTATGCATGCTCAACCTGGGCCAACTGATTCGCTGCTGCTATGGCGTCAGCGTCAATTCTCCTCACTCTAAGCAGCAAAAGTTTTTCTTGCAGTCTGTTAGAAAGTGTGACTGTGTCCCCGTTGAGGACAGCCTGTAGTAACCGAATCCGATCTTGTTGTTGAGCAATTCGTGCCTCCTTATCGGATATAGACTTAGTGATACTTTCGAATTTTGAAAACACCGACTCCCGGTGTGCTAAGCGGTTGAACAATGACTGGACTTCTTCACTGGCATTCCAAATCGCGTAGTCTAGTTCCGCGTCCTTCTGTACTAATGGAATGCCGCCAGGGCTATTGTGAGCACTCTCGAAGTGCAAATCGTCCAGGGACGTATTATGCTCATGTTCCTGTGACTGATCCGCTATATGATGTTCTTCTGTGATCTCATCTTCATCGTTCTCTTCAGGAACCACTTCAGGCAGAAAGCTTGGTCGCCTTTTCTGTTGTTCTCTAAATTCTTCAACGGAAGCAACCATCGTGCTGAAATCTTCCTTGTGGTCCCTAGAAAACATAGAGAGGCCGAAAGGGTTATCATCATCAACAACATCATCATCAGAATCAGAATCTGTCAAGAACAATCACACATAGAACACCCGGTAGATCCATTTCATAAGAAAAAGAAGCAAATTGAAGTGCCGAACTCTTACCTTCCAAGGTAAGTGAATGGCTTGTACTGTCCCCCGCCATTGTGTCACTTATCGAACTGGTATCCTGACCAAACGAAACCGAGGGAATTTTACCCCTTGATGGGCGAGATGATCCTTGAGTGCTAGCGTCACCCCTCCCCGAATATAAGTCCGTCACAGTTTCACTAAAACTTACTCCAGTGCCGGGAAGATACCGGGCAGACTGGTAGATACTTCCTCCTGTTTGTAAGCCTCCCCTAGCAGGCGAAGTCAATGGCCTTTTGTCCTCTGGCTCCTGTTTCCCAGAAATTCGTGATCCTTCAACATTTGAGTGCATCAACTGACCGTCGAAGGGACGCGTTCCGTGAATGCTTTGCCTTTCCAACGCACCAGATACGGTGTTGCTGGCCCTGAACTCAGGCATTGAACCTCTTCCATCCGTGTTAAGATTGCGTCTACTATTGGAACGCAACTCGCCTTTCCCAGTAGGACTGTTCACACCTTCGGCAAATAAAGTTTCTTCTGGACTATCAATTCTCTCGGAGTCTTGCGTGGCTATCGTTGTTGAGCGCGCAAGGGCATCAGGGTGGGGATGCAAGTGTTTATCCTTTGAAGCTACAGAAAGCCTATCAGCAGATCTGTTCTCAGAGTGGTTACTTTCAACGGCACCTCTGGGAGTAAGGGTGCTCAGTGTAGGAGCAATGCACCTGGTGGTTTCGAGGATTAAATTACCACCCGAATCCAACTCAGATGATGCTTCTCTCACGTGCGTACTTAGACGTTTTATCATTCCTTTCATATTCGTCCGAGAGAAAGTTCGACGTGCACTAGGATCTGTTTTATGTGCAGCACTCGCATGTTCATGGGATGAGTGTGCGTGGTCAAGATCCGATCCTCCAGTACTGCCAACGATTCCCTCTTGAGAGCCCAAAAACTGCGATTCATGGACGGAACTTGGTTGTTCACTGAAAGCTACACTGTTAGTCAATCCCGAAGAGCGTGTATGGACAGTGCCAGACTCTCCAGTACCGCCCACAGTTTCCCCTTGAGAGACCGGAGAATTCCGTTGGCCCACAGTATTTACCACTTCATTGGACGCAGCACTATGAGAAGGAAAAGACTCTCCAGTACTGCCAAGAGCTTCCGTCTGAGAGCGCGAAAAATCCGCTTCGTGACCAGCACTCGGCTGTTCCCTGGAAGTACCACTATGAGTTGACCCTGAAAAGTGCGTATAGCCAGGAGCAGAATCTCCAGGTCTAGTGGCAACTTCCGTCTGAGAGCCCGAAGAAGTCGCTTCATGCAAGGCACTCGCCTCTACAGTGGTGGCAGCACTATGTGGAGGGTCAGAGTCTGGAGTTCTACCGACAGCTCCCACCTCCGAGCTCGAAAATTCAGCTTCGTGGACGGTACTCGCCTGTTCACCAGCAGCAGCACTATGAGTTGATCCCGACGAGCGTGTACGGCCATGACTTGCCTCTCCAGTACTACCGACGATTTCGCCTTGAGAGCCCGAAAATTCCGTTTCGTGGAGCGCACTTAAATGTTCCCTGGAGGCAGGGCTATGAGTAGGACCAGACGTACTCTCAACGGTTTCCGCATGCGGAACTGAAGAATTCGTTTCGTGCACGGCGCTTGGCTGCTCACATGAGGCAACCCTGCGAGCGGGCGCTGACGAGTGTGTACGGCCAGGAGCAGCCTCTCCGCTACTACGAACACTTCCACTCTGCGTGTCCGACTGGTCACTGGAAGCACTAGCAGCAGGACCAGACTCTTCAGTACTGCCGCTAGTTTCCTCTTTGAAGCCTGAGGCCGTCGCTTCATGTACGGCACTTTGCTGGTCACTGGAAACAACGCTTTGAGCCCATGTTGATGAGCGTGTATTGTCACGACCAGCCTCTCCAGTATTAGCGGAAGTTTCCTCCTGAAACCCTGATGAACTTGTTCCGTGCGCGTCGATTGCCTCTTCCCTGGAAGCAACACCATGAGTCGACGCTGCCCGCTGGGTATGGTCAGGACCAGACTCTCCAGCACCAGAGGCATATCGGTCCTGAACATCTAAAGCCTCTGGTCGTACTGACTTAGATTCTGCTGAATTATCCACAGAGGAACCTGCAGCGACATCGGCATTGACCGTCTTCGTCGAATCGGTGGCAGCATCTGACTGCGACGAACTTCTATGCTGAACCGAAGCAGTAGGCAGTTCCGAGGAGGACGCAGCAACAGTATCTGCGCGAATATTGGTAACATCGTCTGAAGCACTGTCACGGGTCTCCAATCCTGACGTTCTTCTACGTTGAGCCGATGAAGACAGGGTCAATGATTTTGATGAGGACGGCGCAGAAACACCATCCTCTCCCGGAACATCTATGTCGTCCTCTTTAGAGGTCTCACTAGTGTTTGTATCGGACGAAGCGTCCATGCGACTATGATCACCTCCTTGATTTTGTGCTGAGTCAGAACCTACATCTTCGGACGAAGATGGTTCAGTATGACTGGCATTTTGTGATGCCGCTGGTCGCTTTATACTCCCAGATTCAACGGGCGTTGTGCTTGGCTGCACACTCCGATACTCTGTTGGAAGCACTGATGATGCCTCTGACCCTGTGGAGGAAGTAGTTGTAGTGGTCCCAGATAAAACTTCGGTGCTCGCAGCCATCGCACGACCTGCTTCAGGCGTGGCAGATGATGCCTCCGACACTGTTGCTGCCAACGAGATTGGTGGTGGCGCTGGAACGGCAGGGTCGGCTGTGGATAAGCGCGGCCTGCGTTGCTGTCCAGAAGTCGCAGAAGATGAAGGTGGCGGCGGGGGTGGAGCTTTTTGTGGCTGTGTCTTCGCAAAGGGAGCCGTTTCCGATGACACTGTAGAGTCATGCGTCAGTTCTTGCTCCTCTGAATCGTGCTGAGTATTGTGAAACGTAGCTGAGGTAGTCAAAGAAGAAGTACCTGATGGAGGGATTGTCGGAGGAGCTGCTGGTACGCCAGGCTGTGCAGTCGATAAGCGTGGGGTCCTTGCCCCGCTCGCACCTGGCGGAGTATCCCCAGCATTAGTAGAAGGCGGTGGTGGTGGAGCTTTCACACGTCCCTTTTCTGAAGGAGTGTTCGTGGCCTCCCCTTCTTCACTGCGTTGCTGCGTTTCCGTAGTGAAATCGCCGCTTCGTGTACCCTTGTTGAGTTCATCATCCTCGTCTTGATGGTCTTCTTTATGTGATTGCTCTTCCTGGAGGGATGAGCCTTCTCCACTGTGCTTTCGTCTCTGTAGTTCCTCCTCCGGTGGCATATCCGGAGTAGTAGGCCTGTCACTTTCTCTCTGTGTCGTCTCTTGGTTAGCAGCCTCTTCAAAAGAGCCTTGGGATGATAAACTTTTCGTATCCAGAGAAGGCCGCGACCCTGGGACTTTCTTCGTCTCGTCTTCTTGTGTCTGCATTGCCTCGGCTGATTTTCGGGACGAACGGGGAGGTGGTGGCGGTGGTGCCCCGGATTTCTTGCCCTCTTGTTTCTTCGCGGTTGCTTCTGACCTGTTGACTGGTGCCCCCCGAGGGATGGGAGGAGGAGGTGGGGACGTTTTCGTCTCGTTCTCTTGGCTCTTGGTGGTTCTTGCAGCTGATTTTCGAGTTGCAGACGAAGGGGTAGGCGGAGGAGGGGGTGACGTTGGCGATTTCTTGGCCCCATGCTCTTGTTTCTTCGTCGCTTCGGGTAGAGGAGGAGGTTGTGGTGATGTTTTCGCCTCATCCTCTTCTTGCTTCGTAGTCGCTGCAGCTGGTTTCCTTCGAGATGCAGGTTGAGGCGGCGGAGGAGGTGTCGAGGACGGGGATTTGTTGCCTTCATTCTCTTGTTTCGTGGTCGTTTCAGTTGATTTCCTGTTCGCTACAGCTCCAGATGAAGGGGGAGGAGGGGCTGGTGGGGTTTGTGTGGACCCTGATCCTTTTGTTTGGCCATGAGCATCGGTTCGACCCTTGTTCTTGGGCTTGGGAGGGGGAGGACTGGCACCATTTGCCCCCGTTTTCCCTACATGCCGCGGCTTTCTCCTTTCACCAGCACTTTGATGGGATCCATGAGACTGTGTAGAGAGGGTTTGGTCATCATCGGAACCATGATCTTCCGAATTGGACGCTTCTCCACCACTCTCATGCCCTGTGGAAGCCGCGGCGCCCCCACCTCGTTTCCCTAATTTCTTGGTCGGCATTGTTCAATGATACCACCTTCGTAGATGCATATCAAAGTGCAGATGTCATGCCGTGGAAAGTGGTTGGGGCATTAGAAAACAGAAAAATCAACCCATTCAATGTCGAGTCAAGTAACGTAACAATTTGCGGAACAAAACTTCCTAATCAACCATTGGCCTAGTTGGGTATTGTGGATATTGTGTTTGTAATGATTTGTGTGGTCTGTCTGTATGTGTTAGTTGAGCATAACCAGACCATTGTAAGACAATGCACACACACACACATGTAATATGCACCAGTGGAATTTCACTAATGAATCTAATTCTTTTCATGTCACCGCAGAGTTCAGGAAATGCCTAGTTCGGTGGCTGCATACTCCTTCCCTTTGTGAATTGCGTCACGTGCAAGACGGTGCCAATCGTCCAGTTAGTTCGACATGGGCACGCCATTATCTGACATATCTTGGTGAGCGCAATAGCTGTTACACACTCCTGAGAAGGTACCGCCAACCGGGCTCAAGAATAGACTGCTTTGCTGCGCCGACGGTGCCGTGACAGAAACGGTATATCGCAGTTTGGCATATGCTCAGCCTCTGGCAGCGTTGGGTTCGGAATTAACGGCAAATCAATCTGATTATAATCCACCGGGTAACTAAAATTTTGTGTGCGTGCAGTCACCGTTCCTTTCGTTTGAGAAAGTATAAACCCGTCAAATGCGTCGTCCAGTATGATGTCGATGAGGAGCGTGGTAGATATCTCCAGGTAAATCTGCATAGAGAATAAAATTGCACTGACGGTAACACCAGACGGTCTCGACGAGCAACTTACAAGTCGTTTCGAAGTCCACATGGTTTCGTAGGGCTGCAAGATTATTGGAGGATCCTGCCCTCTTCGTACGTAGAATTGGCCCAAAATGACTGAGTAATTCTCGCTAGGACAGAGTCCATTAACCATAAATTTACATATAGATACCGTTAGATTGACGGGCGAAACTTCTAAAACGGTATTCAACGGATTCCACATATCGATCTGTACCAGGATCAATAACGATACCTAAAAGTCGACTATTTCAAGAAGAAATCGCGTGCACTTACTTGGATCTCTATGGTCGATTTTTCAAACGACAAGGTACAAATGTTAAACGTCGCGTTATTCAGCATTGGATACGGAATTCCCTCAATAGATCCATTGGTTACCGTGGAATCGAAGGCGGTTTGCAATGTGGGAATCGGGGAAATATCCCCTTCTCCAACAAGTTGAATATCTGTGGATTTCCTCGTGAAAAAGTTGGAAAGAAATTGGCGAACAGCGATCCCCTCTGGAGATGATGTATTTACCGGGGGTTGAAGTAATCCCCTTCCCAGGAACTGGTTATACCCAGGGTTGATTACCAGGTTCTTCATCACCGCTGCACCTACCCTTTGTCCAAACGCGTAGACTGCTGTTCTGATGTCTCCAAAGGAGCCAAACGTCTGAGAGGGATTGGTAGCATGCAACGTCAAGTTAAAAATAAGTTCATCGGAATACCCATGGACTACCACAGAATCGTTTCCTGCTAGAGGTGGGCGGCTAAGACTTCGCATTCCGCGCACAGGTATGTTGGCATGGATTGGCTTCGTGGATACCACTACACGTCCGATCGGTAAGTCAACAATTTGTTCCGCGCGGAATGAAACTATCACAGGTACGTCCGTGTTGCTTTTATATACCGACTGGAGAACACTCCCCAAAGCATCAGGATCCTTGACCGTCAAGGGTACCTTATTAAGCGTATAGAATCCGCGGCAAATAGTGATTCCTTTCCCTTTCCAACTTGAATTATGGCAAGTGTGTATGTCCGTTTGTGCGAGCCCTCTGGCAAAGCACGCTCGAACATTGCTCGCATTGAAGACATCTACTATGACATCTGGTGCCTCACCAAAACTAACGTCGACGCCCTGAAAGGGTAAGTAAACTGTGAGTTCAAAGCGTCCGTAGAATCTTGGAACATTCAGGTCTTCCCAAAAGTAGCCAACCCCAAAAGCGGAAATGTTGCCGACAACAGGAAAGCCGTCCAGACCCTTTACCGTAGCATTCATGTCCAAATGTCGTACCACGTGTTGTAGCCACAAGGGTGCTGCGTGCCCATGGTGTGTTACCAAGGACGAGCCACGAACTTGTACTCGTGAATTGTTTCCGTTTACGTAATTTGAGAACAATGCTGACACAGGCTGGTGGTCCTCGCAGGGACAAAGATTTCCCGGCAAACGAAGTATGTTCCTTCCTTGGCGTAGGAAAATATCATCTCCAAATGCAGAACCGAGATATTTTCCTTCAGAACTTAAAATGTCAAGGGTGAGCTTTCCGGGCAAGGGTAGCGTGGCGACAGACGGATTGTTCAGTACAACTTCTACTTCAGTAGCCAGTGACGTGTTAGCGCCTCCATTCGCCCCGACAATTGATAGCGAAGGTACCTCAACGTTGCCAAACGAGTCCATAGCTGGGATAGTAGCTTTAATTGGGTTCAAGAGATCCACATCAAGGTGCCCTAGAACCGTGGAAAGACGGATATAAAACGACATATCATTCCTAGGAACGATGTCTAACTCGACAGATTTCGCGGATAAAAACGTATCCAGAAATCTTTCCCAAGTTTTGGTATGATTGATGATATCAAGCTTTCCGTGAATCTGTAGGGTCAACTCAACTTGAGCCCATGAACCCTCACGATGTTCCACGGGAACAACAGGCTGCGTCACTAGTTCTCCAACATTTAGCTCATTCCCAAACAGTTCAATGTCAAGTAAAAGTTCCTCCACTTCAATTGCTGAATGCCGCCCGAGAGGGTTGTTAATCGTTATACTAGTATTCATCGATATTGAGACAAATTGTTCCCCAGGAAGGGCGGATAGCATTGAGCTGGTCTCGTCTTCCAGTATATCCAAGCTACTTATAGAAACAGACTCAATTACTGATTCGTTCCATGGGGGAAGATGCGAGTAGATAAGGACATTGGGGAAAGCATACCTCAAAACCTCCGCTGTGGACTCTATAGGCATCCCCTGGCAAACAACAGGAGTGGACCTGTTGCCCAGGTAATTTGAGACAAGGTCGTCAACCACACGTTGCTTCGTTGTGTTGTCCTTCACTGCGTACAACTCACCACTAATTGTCAACACGTTACAACCTGGTACAATGTTCCCACTTTCACTTGTTACTTGACCCACTTCCTCGTCTTTGTAGAACACACGAAACCCGATGCCTGTAGTCTGCATGAGACCAGTCATGCTAGGATTGTTGAACGAGATAACACCTTGTACACGAGCACTTTGGTCCGTTGAAGCCGCAAGCGACAACCTCTCTACTCGATTCCCAGGAAATCCACGTGCACCCGTGATTGTTACGCTCTTGTCTACGTTTATGCCAGAAAGCGTAAAGTGTGCCCCCAAGACAAGGCTAATCGAAACTGTCGCCGACCCAGACAGCTGTAAAACAGTGCTGTCGTTCATATATATTTCCGCAGCAAACTGTCCAAACCGCTTGGTGTCTGACACCTGTAGTAATGTATTCACTCGAAAGTGCGTCTTCCCACTCGAGTGCACTTTCACGGCAGGCATTGTCAAGGACCCGAAATCGCTCCCTTTTCGATTCTTCAAAGTCAAAGTGGCATCTGTCAGCGACGCATTTCCAAAGTGAAAAATGAGCAATCAATGTAAGAACCAGATGACGCACATACCTGAGAGAAGTACTGAAAGGGAGACTTTATTGTCAACGACGAGGTCAGCTGATAAGGTGGCGCTATCTTTTCCAGGGTTAGAGAAATTCATAGACCCTATGGTAAGCTCTGCTTTATTCATCGCCCTTTGAGCAATATACCGCGCCAGCGGTATCGCGCTGAAAAAGAGTGCTGTAGGACACGAAACACAAAGCTGGTGATCAATTAGGTTGCGGACCACCGAGTCACAGCCACAGTTCCTTACCAATTACTAGCACAAGCGCTATGACAGTCGTGATAATGCAGCACTGTACGCGTGGCCTTCGCCAGCACTTCTCTTTATGATGAGAGTCCTCCTGAGAGCAACAACATGGGCAGCAACAGCTCCAACATCGAGCGCATTTTCCCCGTTCCTGGTTGTAAGGGCCAAGTTCCAGGTCAAACGAAGTGCGCCGCTGTCTCCAGTTGTGCAGAAGAGGTTCATTACCTCTCTGCTCTGATACTGTCGATGTCCGTTCTACTGAAGACATGCTAAATAGTGTATAATGGCTTTGTTTCACTGCATACAGCTCAAGAAGGTCAGTGCAGTACGGCTTCAGTCTTTATGGTCTTTCCACCCTCTCTACTATAGACTACCACCATGCGGGATGACTCTACTAAGACAACTAATTGTCTTTGAGACCGGGTTGCTACCCTCTACTCCACAAACAACCCTGTATTGCCGCCATGAATTGAAAATGCCTTACCCTGGGGTCCGGACGCCCAGTCGCATGGGATTCGCAGACACTTCAACCTCAGGATGAAGTAATTCGTGAATGTAATTCGGAAATGGTTCTAGGTCAATTACCATACGACTTATAGAAAACCTTACCTAGTTCGAGATTTGGTTTGCATATGGGCCACGGTTCCCTATTGTACGTATTGTATTGTACAGTGGTAGCTTCATCACCTGTGAAACTGAAAATGTTCAAAT
Source organism: Halocafeteria seosinensis (assembly GCA_001687465.1). Classification (NCBI taxonomy): domain Eukaryota; class Bigyra; order Bicosoecida; genus Halocafeteria; species Halocafeteria seosinensis. The sequence goes on along the minus strand of LVLI01000197.1, from coordinate 25,299 downwards.
CCCGCGGTTGTCTGGGAATGATGAAGAATTCTGTTCCATTTGCAATAATCTACTCAACTTGTACAACCGAAACAATAGTCATTATACGGTTATTCACGTACTGCTCTCTCTGTTTATGTGTCATTCAGCGCAGTAAATTCCTGGGTGTCGGCACGAGTATCACTCACAACTTGAGTCACACGGTATATGTATGGGCAAAAAACGTGTGCACGAAACACAGTTCAATGGTTTAGAAAAATAATCACGCCAGTGCCAGCATAATGCATTGCCAGAGGCAATTTCCCCGGAGCCCGGGTGATCGGTTGCACCCCTTTCGCAAATATTTAAACCAGCGTGGTAGAGAGAACCATTTTGAACAGCTTGAGAGGCCTGGAAGTTAGCCATGAGTTCGCCGTCACCGGTATTACCCCCCATGAAGCCATTTAATTGTTGGCTGTTGGAGGTACGAACTGTTGTGGGATCCTTAACGTTGTGCTCGACAACATGTCCCCCGTTCGAGAAAGAGAACATACATATACACACAGCAGTACAGTACATGGAAGTGACCTGCGGTCGCTTCGGATGAGGGTGAAACAATGACGAATTCCGAACAAGAGCTGGTCTCTCATTAAAGTCTGACTGCTTACAGCGTAGCTTCGGAAATCCGATGACCATATCGACCTTGACTGGACGAAGCATTATTTCGAGAATCTATCTGCACTGGCGAGTCAGACTGGATTGGATGTGGCATTTGGTGACGGAAATAGGATTTTAGCCCCGCGGATAATTGGAGTTACGTAACGTGATAATATGTCCGAAATATGAGATGGTGGTTTAGAACAACTGAAGTAGAGGATGGCGATGATTTTTCTTTCGCGAACTACATGCATCGCAGCAGTCATTCACTTTTTTGACTACCGTACAACGCTGTACGGTGGTAGTACCGGGTATATCGCTCGTACAGGAAGGACTATAGTCTTTGACTTTCCTACAACCAACTATGCGTCAGAGAAAAGTATGGACCGTGAAACGTATTAAATTGTTTGTGACGTTGTACAATACGATTGTACATTGTACCATTTGTGGTAATTCGGTTCAACGGGAAAAAAACAGTGTCCAGTGGAAGTAACCTAAATGCAGCAACTGGATGCTTTGGTTACATAAACGGAGCACTTGCTCGTGAAGTGGGATGCTCCTCTGAGCTTAAATAGCTCCTGTATTTTTCAGTGTATCCGCTGGCCTCCATATCCTGCGTAGGAGCAAGAGATGCTAAGAAGAAGCGGAAACTATATTTAGATGACGGAGCGAAAAACGTACAGCGGGATAAGAGGAGACGTATCCTCGAAGGAGAGTGGCAAAACTATTGGGGTGAGTCAATCGTAACCCCTCCTGCATAGCAAAATGCAAACAAAAAAAGGCATATGTGGCCAGCTGGTCATTCACTCGATTGGCCGAGAAATGGCTTACCGGACACTCGCCAAAGCAAACAAAGACGCATTTCACAGCTGCCGAGATAACTGTGCTTAAAATCTGGCACAGCAAGGCACCGACAAGAAACGAGATTACTCCAACCAAGATAAGGTATTCGGTTCTACCATCTTTCGGAGCATTTGTGGCACCAATACCGACACCAATTCCCATACTGAGCAAGCCGACTGCAAAGCTCCCGAAGATCAGCGTCACAGTGACCAAACTGTCATTGATGATCGTTTTCCATCCGCGACTCTGAGAAGAGAAGAGTAATTAACCCCATTGGGGTAAGTGAAGCAACCTGATCACGTACCTTGAACATTTTCCAGGTATCCTTGGCAGCAGGAATAAACGGTTTGCCGTAGAGAGCGACATGTACCAAAGCATAGTCACTAAAGTATTGGAATAAGTCCTGCATGGAGCTTTGCTTCAACAATATCATTCTTCTTAACAGTAAACAGTCAACATACCCGAATCCACCTGCCTAAACAGGAGCAGCAGTTCAGAAAGCCGCGGCCCATTGCCGAATGGTTGTTGTCAGCCGCAGCGGCGCAAAGCACGCGGGCCACCCTTATCAACGCCAAGAGAAATGACACGAAACATATACTTCCAAAACTCGTCGAGCATGAGCGTTTGAGAGATTTCCAGACGGGATCCACTGGGTTGGCGATGGCCCACCAGCTACCCACTACTCCAGCAATCGTTGTATGAACTACATTGGCGACCACTCCTGTCGTCCAGACGAAGGAGAAGAAGAAAGGTACTCCAATTCCAGCGTGGTCGACCTTTTCCCGAAGTCCACCGTATGCAAAAACAGTTATAAAGAACGATGTGGTCCAACTAATGATTCCGAGGAACGCAAGAGCGTACAGTTTTCGATTAGCGGAAAGTACGTCGCATGCAACTGAGAGGACAGAGGCTGCAAATGGGATTCGCTTCCTTACACACATATACCACAACAACAAAATCGTCGATGGGATGACGAACAGCAAAAGGGAAGTTCCCCAGTTTCCAGTTTCAGCTCCGACAATCAGGAAAGCCACAAACGTTGCTACAATGACAGTAATTGCAGAAAACTGGACCGCAAAGTGCGGATGACTTCCAATCACGTAGACGAAGATCGAAGACAGACAAACAGCGACGACAAGAGTTGCGGCTATGGTGCCAAAAAATGAATCCGCGTCAATGTTGACGTCTTCCGTACGATCATCATCATCATGTACGCTAGTGTCATCATGCCCACCTGCATTAGAGAACGCGAGTTGTTGGAGGGCTATTCTTACGAATCGCATTCAACTCAGAAAACCAGTACGAACCCTTTGATGCAGCTGGAATTCCCAGTGCAAAAAACAAGATGACAATAACAACCATATGCAGGACGTAGAGGAAGAGCCAGAATTTATCATTCCATGTCTGGAATGGTCACAGTCAGTAGGTGGGGGTGCAGGTAAAGTTAGAAGGACAAAACCGTTGCTTACATGGCTGTCAGGCGAATGCTCTGGTTCGAGAGTAGTCGCCGTAGGCGGTGTTGCAATCCCGTCCTGCAACACATAAATATTCTCGTTTGGGTTCTTCCAAGATGGCCGGAACGGGAAACTTACAGTCTCATCGACAAGCTCTACAGCTTTGTTATCGCGGGTCTGAGCCCTGCATCCGTCATTTCACCCGTCAGTAAACCGGCGTATAGGCGCATTCAATGCAGGAGCATATATCACACATTTGAAACAGGAACACATTGTCCTTACATTTTCGTAGAATCCGAATATACCCTTTCAGCCGCGTGTCGTCCAAGAAATGTCGCCGACAAAGTGACGGCCGAATGGCGGGAAAGCTTTTACAGCTAGAAAGTRCCGAAATTAAGGCAAGGGAGAACAAGACAGAAAGCAAGATATTTTACAAGCTGCTCTGTGTCTCTGCTGTTTCTTGAGCAAGGACTAAATGGGGCAATCACTCACAATCCGATTGTATCGAATCCGGCTGGCCGGTTCACTGCGGGAGCGTTGAAGTTGAATACACCCGGGGAGAAATGTCTTTCCGACTCTGGTGCTTCAGGAAGTTCAGTTGCAGAACTTCTACGGTTGAAGGTATACATGTAGGATCGACTCCGATTGTGAATTAGAAAAAGGGAACAAAACTGGACTCTTTGAGACAAAGAGCCCGCTTAGCGAGTAGGGCATTAACAAACTACGCCAACATTTTCTACGAGGATCAAGAGCAGGCTAGCCTAACGCCAACACATCAAATACCTACCCTAGGTTAAAGTTCTTCATATAGTATAGTCGGTTGGCAAATTAGATTCGTGGGGTACATGTCCAGGTCCAGCGTCCTTCTGCAGGGAGATTTCTTTGAGTATAAGCAGAAGAATGTTCATCCAATTCTGCTTGCAACACGAGAAACCGCTCGAATGTGCCGGGGCGAAGTTCTACAACATCCACCAATGATTCTTCCACCCAATTTTTGCCATTGTTCTGCATAAAGAGCATAGTCCTCAACGCTAGGTGTGTTCCGGGGATAGTTTAACCATTCCTTTGAGCCACCATCCCATAGTTCCCCGCTGTTTGGGTATACGACACAATTCCTCGTGTATCTCGAGAAGACATTAGGATACATAACCGATGGCAAGGTCCCAGCTTTGTAGGAGCAATCCTCGAATTCCCCATTTTTAATCCGTCTACATACGTCTCTTAATGCTGCGACGCAGAGGGGATTCCCACCAGTTTCTATCGTTTCGCTAGAAGTTTTGCTTGAGCACTCCATGCGGCCGATCGTTTCCAATGTCGCATTGACATGATGAGGGGACACACAATTACATCCGATAGCCACGACTTGATTTCCCGCAAGGCGATCTACAATTTCAATGGCACGAGAGAGTAACTCACCAGAGTTGAGCCTCGATCCGTCCTGGCACGAGAAAGATACCCATGCAGGTATTCGAGCATAACGTCGACTCAGAAGCGCGCATATTGCTGCAATTTCTTTTACGCATGGTATTGTTTCGATTGCCAGTAAATCACAAGAAGCTTCAGTTAGAGCATCCATTCTCGGTATGTGAAAATACATAAGATCCTCCACTTGGAGTGCAGCGTCACTCGGCTTCTCCAAGGAGGGGCTCTTGCAGACAGCGTCCTGCGTAGACAGTGATTCCCTATCCCAGTTTAACTTTGAAATCGAGTGTGACGATATCGAGAGCACATCCTCCACGCCTCCTTCGTCACCGATACGAGTAGTATAGTTTCCGCGATACTCGCTTCCATCGCCAAGGCACGCTCCGAAAGGGCCAACGCTTCCAGCAATCTGAACAATGGATCATGAACGAGTCATGCAAGTAACTAGCTACAGTGCATATATCCACTTACAAGTCGATCTTCTTTGGTCATGCCGAAGGCTTGTTTCTCTGGAACTACTTCGGCTTCCAGTTTCGCTTGCTTGGCGATTTCCACGGAGGCTTTGACCATGTTCCGAAAGTGTGCGTAGTCACATCCCCTGAGTTTGTACCCTTCTGGCGAGGCCTGATAGCTTGCGGTAATGACGATATCGGCCCCATTTTCGAAGAAATCCTGCAAAATAAGTCAGAAAGCTACCCAATCCGTCAAGGTACCATGTGAAGTTCTTACTTTATGCACGTTTTTCAATGCATCCCGGTCGGTTTCAATGACTTCAGCGCTCCAAAGGGCTGAATCAAGCTGTTTGCCACGGGTTTCCAGCTCAGTAGCAGTCCCGCCATCCAGCACGATAAAACTGGGAGCTGTTTGTGTCCTTTCACCTCCTGCGACATCCACAATCACAATGCTTTCAAGCCACGCATGACCGAGAAGCTATGTGGAACGCACCTTTTGACATCATCGACAGCCGGTTACATTGTGCTGCATACTTCGTGAATATGTGAGTTGGTGTCCGAGACGGAAGGACAAACCGCGTTAGACTGACTGATCAAAGTGCATTCGATGCGTTCTTTGCCCGGATCTGTGAAGCGCGTCGGTGAGCATTGCGCAATACGAAATTCAAACTCGATAATTGTGTGTATTTCATGTCGGCACTGCTTGCCTACTCTACAAGAGATACAGGCATCGAAGTGCAACTCGAATATTATGCTTGGTTGGAATCCTCTTCCTCATCTTCAGAGCATGAACTAGATCCCATTCCAGAGTCGGTAGCATGCTCTTCACCAGATAGCCAGACCTCCCGTGGTTGTTGGGATGCGAAGGACTTCACCTCATCGCAAAACTGAACTTTGTCCTCAGAAATGGAAGAACCAAGTGATTGGCCCATTCTCACCTTATCTCCGGGAGAGACGTCCCAGCGGAAGTCGGATGGAGCCTCGAATACAAGCACGACTGTCGATCCCAATCGAAACTTGCCAATCTCTTCGCCACGTTGCAAAAACACTTCCTTTTCGTAAGAGCGATCATGAACATAGTTGGTTTTCGTTCGCCAGCGGTTCGTTCGAAGCTTCCTATCAAAATTGAGTGTCATAGACCCAACGTTTGTTGCACCTACTGAGGTGAAACTGAAGAACCCATGCATCCATTCGCCAAAGCAGCACACACGCTCATTTGCACAGAAGAGAGACGGAAGCAAGTTAACGGCAAATTTATTCACGGGCAATAGCTGTCCGGCGAAATGAGTCCTTCCGGTCACTTTCCATTCGGTAGGAGAATGGTAACGATGATAATCCCCCGGAGCGAGATAAATGATAGCAGCATAGATTTTGTTGCCTGGCTTAGCGGTAGGGTGCATACCGAGGAAATCGTCAACGTGGTAACGGAGACCCTGCAATGGAAGCATTAAAAGCACGAAATACAAGAAGGGAACTCTATCATCCCTCAGGAAGCAACCGTACTTTGACCTGCTCTAGAACGCCATCTGTTGCACTCATCTCACAGAGAGACACAGCAGTTCCATCCACTGGACTAACAAGGCTGTTCGGATCCTTCTCAACGCTGTGGACACCAGGCTTTACTTTGCGGGAGAAAAACTCTTGAAAAGACCGGTACGTGTGTAGAGGCGCTTCGACTTCCTCCATGTTGCAACCCAGTGCTAAACCCCAGAGGCTATACAGCGTGGACCTGGCAAACGTGGGACTGCACGAATACGGAAAACCGCAGCTATCCTCGAAAACAAAGCTTTGCAATTTGAATGAAAAAAATTACATACATTGGCATGGAGTGCCACAGACCCCAAATTCTTGAAGCAGCGCGGGATGGAATCACCGCAGTGAAATCAACCTGCGACGACGACGTGTCCATTGGAAGTAAATACAGCTTCAAAACGCAAAGTATTCATAGATGTGATCAGACTTACCGATATTGGGCCTCGCCGACGTTTCTTGTGGCGTCTATTACCTCGTCGAATTTCTCTACATCGGGAAAAAATGCTACCGGTGTTTTCATGGTACTCAAACCGGGAATTCCCGTCGTCGACAGCAGTTCTCGAGATAGATGGTCTTCGGCGCTTCCTCGAGATCGCTCCACACTCATTGTGCTCACCCGAAAGTTGTCGGTATTTGAGCGTCATCCTGAGCTAAAGAACTTCGGAACTTCTTCCTTCTTCAAATGGAACAAATTTGAGTTCCTTCGGGAAGATACAGGTGGGAAAGAATCCCGTTGGATGTGAACTTCGCAAAAAATCAATGTTCATCAAAATCCCTACACGGAGTGCAGAGCGACACGAGAGCGCGTAAATGACCTAGTACGAACACCGTATCTGCGTAAGTCAGAAAATAAACGTGCATAATAGATCAGATGAAAATTCCACTGCCACGTGAAAGGGGCCAGGGGCAGGACACCGCCCAAGGGGATCCCCAGGGGGGCAAAAATGGGTAGGGGTCTCCCGGGTAATGGGACAAATAAACGTACGCTTCTGGTTGCATGTTTGAGTGGGGAAAAGGGTTCAGAATGATCACCAAAACCCCTTTCTTGCCTTTGTTGTGGATACAAGAAAATTAGACGCTGATTCTGTCTCTCTTTAACGCCTGTCAACAATCCTTTGATCTGACTCACTGTTGAGTCATTCAAGGATACTCTACGTGGCTCACAAGTTCACAAGATCGAGGAGGTGCGGGGTTTCGAAATGTATACATGTGGCTGGTATACCAGTGACATCGACCAGTGGCTGCTTCGATCACCCGTTTTTTTTATGTTGGAAGGAGATGGTTTGTACATACTTCGTGTGTCATTGCCTTCATTTCAGACTAAGCGCACTAAAGTCAACGGACAATCCAAGATCGTGGAGCTTCCATACAATTATTCGTCCGTCTAACCCAGCGGTGCTAAAGGTTGATACACTACTGGACCCACTATCTGTATTCACAAGGACGGAGTCTTGTGGGATTCAGAAAAAGGACATGTGAAACATAGTGTACGACAAACATACCACTCCATAATTTCAGATCGGTAATCGCAGCTTCGTGTTTGGTAGAGAGCTTATCCTTATCAGAGGGTGCATCTTCGCCTTTGTTGACACGAGATGCAAACATGGCTCTAGCTGCAAGATATAGAAAATGCACAACGTTTCGTCTTCAGAGAGACGTTTCTGTATCGAGCGTTCAAGAACGTACCTGAGCTAAACGATGACTTCGACCCGTGGGAAGCTTTTTTCTCTGCCTTGTCCACGAAGTCTTGAAATTTGATACTGCCATCTTGCTCAACAAGGTACAACGCCGGATTGAAATCGTGTCCACCAGCTACGATGCAGTTCTTGCTCAACCAGGACACGGTGTTGTGCGGCAGAGTGCGAGATTGTGTAAATTGGAAATGTGGGTTTTTTTCTGGCCCAATTGTTAGAACGTAAATCTCGGATCCATGGGTGACGAATGCCACTTGCTTCCCATCGAACGAAAATGCTAAGTCGTTTATCCATGACTGTAATTAGGGTATACATCCGCATAAGCATGAAGCATAATACTCTTGTAAGGTACTCGTCCAAACACTTACCCGGCTGTCTTCGAACTGCATAAGGAGGTCTCCAAATGTTGACTGTGGTCCAAAAGGACCATCCTGTGGCCTGTAGAGTACCGAATACACAATATGATATGAGCTACATTTTCTGTAGCAGATTCAGGACCACATACTCGTCTTCATTTTCTTCAAGGAAGGCTGAAAACACTCTGATTCTTCCATCGCAGGAGCACGTTGCTATCAGTTGAGAGTTGGGATGCCAGGACACTGCTGTCACAGTGGATTTATGCTTCTTGATGCTCTGTGCAACCCACCAGTTGTTGGTGGCGTCGTAATAGCATACTGCTACTGTCTTTGCCCCCGAAGCTACGGCGAATTTCGACCCTGGAGAACGTTCACAGGAGCCCATTACGTTGGTCAAGGCATGAAATAAACAAATCGAAATATAGAGAGAGACCACTTACCATCAGGACTCCACTCTATCGCTGTTGCGGCGCGATTGATTCGAAGCACCACCAGGGTTGGCTGCCAGGTATCCGTCTCTTTTTCATACGTCCATACAAAGGCATTGCGGTCATGAGAGCACGATGCGATTTTATCAGTGACTGGGCACCAGTCTATGCTGCTTACGACGAGGTCATGCTGTCCCATAGAAACACAGGAAAGGGCAGGAAAAATTACAAAAAAAAGCAAACGTCGCGGCCGCAGACGCAGACAGCCACACAAGGGCACGAACCTGCTTCAAGGTACACTTTAGCTCCCAGTTCTTAGGGTCCGGGTCATGACAATTCCCATACACCCAGATCTCGGGGCTGTTGGGACAAAGTGCCAGCACTGCAATGGATGGCATCAGTTGCCTTGAGGAGTTTCACGAAATACTCTCTGAGTCTAACTTACTGGAGCGATCAGCATTCCAGGCATGAGCCGAAATCGTCCCTGCAAAGCGATGTACCATCGACATTTCGCTTTTCTTAATTCTTGGATGAACTGCCTCTAAACGGAAAGGGGGATGAAATGCAAGGACGCACATACACTCTAAAGGAACAAGTACGTGACAATCCATGCGTAATAACTACACTGGATAGCACCGCGATTTCTTCGCAAGGTCGTTTTCCGCAGAAAAGTATCCAAGATAGTGTTACATATCGAGTATCAGTGAGTAGTCGAACAGGTGGAGTCAGTCTTGAATCATTCAGCTATACATGTACTTAAATAAAATATATTCATTACTAACAATTAACGTGCATCCGCCTAAGAAGTTGCCAAACAGTTGCAAGTTGCAACTTCGCGGGGTGTAATCTCAGTTAACACGGGTCAGCACTGTGCGGCCCGAATTAGACCCATTGTTTGCGTGTAAGCCATCAGGATTCCCTTGCGAGTGACTGAAGACTCCTAAGCAGTGCATGTCTGATGTTTGCGGGTGGTTGCTGTAGTGTGGGTCCGTCAACGCTAACATCAAGGGTGTCATGTAATCCATAACTTCAGAAGGAATTGAGGTATCTGTACGCGTAGCAGGAGCGCGACCGACGTATTCTCGCTTAACGTCTGTGCAAGGTGCGAGTTTCTCTTCTCTACCTGCTTGGGGTACTCCTAATGACTGTTTTACGGGGCTCTTGTTAATTTTGTCCCACGTTGGCTCTGGGCCAGTACTGATATCTTCAGAATGGCTGATGCTGGCTGTGCAACTTTGAGACGTACACGTCATGGTGCGCTCTGACATTGCCATTCCTGCTACGACTTCAGCAGCGGCAACCGTGGAGGGCAGTTCTCCATTGTCTGAAACTGTATCCGCTTTACAAGCTGCTCGATTCGAACGTGAAATTCTTTTCGGGTTTTCTGTTACGCTCTCTTTATTTCCTCCGCCTGCGTCTGTTGTTGAGAGGCTACTTCGAGCCCGCTTTGTAGCTCTTTTCTCTGTACTTTTGCTTCGTATTCGCTTCTTTGGATCCCTTGGGCAGCTGGTAGCCATCCCCAAGTCTTTACAAGATTTACCTTTGGTTTTCCGCTTTCCTTTCTTCCTGAGGGCTGCAAGTGTTTTCGCGATTTTGCTCGTGTCAGTAACGAATTGGCTGTACCATCTATTTTTGACCGCATTGTCGCTTCGTCCTGGTAAATATTGAGCGATAACAGCCCATTTATTGCCTGTGACAAAGAAATGACAAGTCGTTAAATTCGCAGCAGAATACTTGAATTTCCGAAAAAATAAAGCATACCAAGTTCGCCGTGCAGATAATACAAAAGTTCATCCTCTTCTTCTGAAAAGGGGGTCCGTTTCAAGTCTGGATTCAGGTGATTGACCCTGAAGGAAGCATGTGTACAACCAATTTGATACAACGCCGAAACAAAGAACAGCTAATGGATATGTACCCACCATCGTTCACGGCATTGCTTCCCTGTCCTCCCTGGGAGTAATAATGCTATCTGAGCCCAAGGTGGAACAGTTCTGCAAATTGCATGATTGGCGAGTGGTTTTTAGGGTCACTACAACTTCCCACAGAGCATCAACAAGCGTACCTTCCAGAAGCTTGGACTTCTCGGGTGATTGTATCGTCTTCATCTTCTGTCCATGAACCTTTTACTCCTCCTGCAACATGCCCTGATCATCGTTAACGCTTCCGAAGGATGGGATCATGAAAAATAGCGGTGACGCACCTGGAGCAGAAATGGACTGAAATCGCTGCAAGCATTCGTCGGAAGTGAATCTACCATCCAGATAATCCGATGCTATTTTATCCCACTGATTCTCCTTGCCTAGAGCAGCGACTCCTCTTCTGAGTGCTCTTTCGTCTTGGGTTGTCCATTCCTGCAGAAAAGCGGTACGTCGTATTAACAAGGCGTAAATACAAGAGTGGGGCTCCACTTCCAGAAAGCAACACTGATAGAAGTATCCGGTGTATAAGCACGGCAACTTGAATTTTGAAACATTGACGCCATATTATTTCTCTTTCTTGATGCAAAGTTGAGGCGCCAAAACAGCAAGTTGCACCCGCAGCTGGCCACAACCGAGCAGAAACAATCTCCACGCTCACTCAACTTACAATCGATGTCTCTTGGCCAGTGCTATCCGAGTCCTTTGGCTTTCTTGATGGACCACCACGGGCCCTTGTAGGAGCTCGGTAGCCTCCTTCAGCCTGAACACTTGTGGACGGAGAAAGCACTTTGCCAGAGCGTTTCGTAGCTGTTCTGCTGGTAGTTTTCGCTCCACGAGAGCGTTTTTTCGAGGAATTCCGACCAGCACGTTCCGTTATCGATGATGTTGGCGCGTCATCGGCACGAATTGATAAAAGAGAGGCTGCAGCGGCATCCACATCAGGCTTAGCGCTCTGTGAGCCTGCTGCTGAAGTCGTGGTGCAGCGGCGGCGCCGGCGTCCCATTCTCTTCCACAAGCCACGTATGCGTCCCCGTTGGACGTTAAAGAGGACGCGGAGCAAATCAAACAACCCAAAACATGGTGATATATCGCTTCATACCCCGTGGGATAGTACTCCGAAGGGTGAGTCAGCGCGCCATTACGATCTTCACATGTGGTAAAAGCCGCAGGATTGATGGAGAAGTTGGTCCCCACGAGCGCAGAGAATAATGTCGACGGCGAGTACCGGCACGGTTACGTCTGCAGCTGTGACGGCTGCTGCAGACACGATGACAACGACGACGACGGCTTCTGGAGAAGCATGGAGTCATCAAACGATTCCGATAACGGGAGGAAGTGAGCCAGAGAGTGTTCTACGAGACGTCTACACCATGCTCCAGCGCCCCGGGCAATGTGGATATACGTCATCGTTCGGAGGAAAAAGTACGAATACGCAGCAGAAGCCGTGATTTCGAGGAAATACGCATGTGCTCATTTTATGGAATGCTTCAACAGGTAACAACATAAAGAACCACCGAGAACAATACCCATAGCAGCTAAATGTTTCAAGCCTATCGGATGTTGTACATCAGGACTATCAGCTGTATCTGGACCGGTTTTAATGCCACTGCTACCACAGCTTCTCTGAAGAAAGCTCGGAGAAACACCTAGGTGCTGCGCTACTTCGCATGCACTCGTTACGGCCCCTTCTAACAAGGGCACACCGTGAACACAATAGCTCCCACAAATATAGACTCCGCCTTCCCCCTGGCACTGTTTAATAGTATCAACAGCTTGAAGAGTAGAGGGAGTGCATACTGGTCGGTCTAACCAGTTCTGTTCGATAATCGTTTGTTCGCTTGGCCTTACTGACGGATTTAGTGTTTGGAATATATCTCGCTCGTGTTTCAATTCAGGAAGGAGGGCATTCATATAGATGGTAATCATGCTTCGTTGGCTCGTCCTACTTCTGTCAACACCGAAGTTTATGACTTTCCAGTCCTTCCGATCCTTTGGCATCACACTGGGATCTGTATGACATATAATGTTAGTGGAGCTATAAGTGAACTCCTCCAGTGCTTTCCTTATTTGGGACGTGCTGCTCTTAAGTAGGCTCAGCGCTTGATTTGCTTGTGTGGCTATGACAACTGTAATTTGCATTCAATACATTTTGTCGACGTCCGACACAAAACGCGCATATCGTCCTACACACCTCTATCATATACCTCTTTGGTTCCGTCCTCATGTATCAGTTCTACCGAATCGAACGAACGAGAGTCTTGCTTGTATCGAGTTCGGACCTCTTTTACTCTGGCATTTAAGCGAACCTCTTCACACCGTCGCGTAAGACGTTCACATACTGTTCGGCTTCCGCCTGTAGCCCTATGAACTCCTTCTCCCATACCGCTTGCCATATACTGTAGCAAAATACCGGCAGGATAGTTTCCTACTTCCTCAAAGTCACACGTCAGTATCCCTGCGAATGACATTTTCGTTGCCACAAAAAATTTTACACCAAGAAGACACAGTCCATTGACACATACCAGAAACCAAAGGAAATACAAACTCATTAATAACTCGGTCCGAAAACCTCCGATATTTTAGCCAGTCTCTAAACGATATCCTTTCGAATTCTTCGTTGTTGCAGTCTTGTCTGGCTAAGATTAAAAACTTCAGGAAGTGCCATGATACTCGCCAAGAAGTAGGAGAGAAGAGCGACGAAAAGGAAGGAGTAGGGAAAACTTTCCGAAATAAAAACCAGTTACAGTTGGACCAGTAAGTATCAGTAATGAAACCGCCATCGTTTCCCTTTGTCACCATATCGGAAAATGAGAACGAGTAGTGCTGCATCGGCAAGTCATCGATCGCAACAACAAAAACCAGTTTCAAAGGTGAAGTGCTCGTATACCGGAATCGAAACACTTCCTTACTTCTTGCTTCAATCCAATCCCCACTTCCTCGTAAAAAGACATCAGGTTTAGGTAATACCCTGGGGAGATGACTCGTAGCGGCACATCGACTCGGCATGTACTTCCGTCGCTCAGTTCCAGATCACATCCGTACGCGTCCATACCAACTGCAATGAAGCATTACATCCATTGGGTATCGTGTCGGAGTCCAGAAATACCACTTTCGTGGAATGTTGAGCATTTTGGCCCCCTTCAAACGCGACTCACCACGTAAGAGGCCTATTTCTCAATACCACGACAATCTATGGACACTCCCACCGAGGAGTATACTGAGTAAGCCTACAAAGAGAGCGATAAACGGGACATACCTTCATTATGGCGCTCATACAAATGCACGGAGTGCTTCTCCCCCAGGCAATAGGCGGCGGTCAGGCCTGTTAGACCGCTTCCAATGACCGCAATTTTCATCGTTTGCAGAATTACGAAGCAATCAATAATTTGCGCAGGTTTACAGTTTCGACTGTATCAATGCAACATTGATCATCTTCCATCCGATTGGGCTCCATGTATGACCTACGAGCCGAAGAGTTCCACCCTACCGAACAAACAAATGTGATACCTTTCCACATCAGCTGCGATTATCATGATCATGGATCATAATGGTTAATGGGGCTTTGTCAACTTATGTATAAATGGTGTACGGAAATACAGTGCTAATTGGAGCGCTGAAAGTTCATGGGGAAATGAGCTAGCGGCGATGGACTCTGTGAAGTCCATCTTGGAATTCAGCACCGTCTTACTACCTGGTAGAGATGTATACAGATCTGAGATCACTGAACAGGTGATACAGAGGAGCAACATGACGTTAATGTGAGTCTTCATTGGTTTCATCGCCGGTTTGGTCAAGAAGGGGAACTTGCGCGTCCCACTTGGAAGCAGTGGTGAACGCCACAGGAAGACGACTCTTATTAAACATCGAATGACCAGTCTTTTTATTATACTGGGAGGATCGGATATTTGACGTCTCCTCACCAGTAAGTTTTGAATACCCAGACTGTGCAGCTTCGCTGCTCTCGATATCATTTTGAGTAAATTGGATACTTGGCTCGTCCTCAGTGGGTGTTTCGGCCGACTTTGAAAGGCGCTTGCGTCTGCAATATGCGATACCGACAACGGAAGCCAGAAAAGCTGAGGCACCACACGCTATTCCGACAATGTCGGCTGTAGTCAGAGGTGCATGCTGTTTTGTGGAAGAATGAGGGCGTGTGTCACCACTGGCGTGTCCGTAAACGATTGTATTCAACGGGGGGTGTCCACTCACTCGACAACTCATGAAAACATCACTGAAGCCATCTCCATTGACGTCTCCTAAGCCTGCATTGTTGAAAAATATGCCGTCACCGTTGCAGCGAAACGTGAGCAAGAAGGAGCTATTGCTGTCTGGAGAGAGTTCTATCTTTTCGGGATAGCTTCCACTCTGAGTCAGTCTGTGACCCAAGAAAATGAAGAAGTACATTAGCCCAGAGTAGAACTGTTCAGATGTCAATATGTCGTCAGTGCCATCTCCATTGAAATCACCTATTCCAACTGCTGACAACGGCTTCAGGGCGGACGGAAACCTCAGTTCAAACTTGTTTTTTACCTGTGTACTTCCAATGTTGACAATCCGGGGGAAGGGTTGAGCTTGCCCTAGCAGAACGTACAGCTTCTTAGCGCTCCTTTGAGTAAATATTATAATGTCTGCTAGCCCATCAGCGTTTATATCTCCGGCGCCAACTAGTTGGTATAGACCCTGGTCTCTTGGAAGATGGTCATCTGTCATTATGAATCCGTTATTGGCCCCATCTAACGTGGAAATATGGAATCGGGCGTTGAACTTCTTGCGACTCCCAAACAGCACGTAGCCTGTACCATTTGAGTATACTCCAAAATCGCTAATAGCGTCACCGTTAACATCGCCAAGAGAGGTTACATTGCCTTGGGGGCCAGCTTCCGTTTGGATGTGCTTTATATCGGGCATGAGTATCTGAAGTCCCGCTTTTCCGTCCATTAGTTCGTCGACAGACATCAGCTTTGGGAATTGAGCCTCGCCTTTCTTCCGCCCGAACACAACATAGACTGTTTGTAGCCATCGCGTGTCCGGCCGGGAAGCGAAAAATACTGCTATGTCGTCCACTCCATCTCCGTTAAAGTCTCCGATGCCTGATGGTCGTACATGGTGGAGTGTGTCTTGGTCGGACTCGAGCCTGATTAAAAGGAAAAAGCCTTCGGCTCCGGAAGAATCGAGATGGGGAAGTTCGACGCTGAGATCGGTGAAGCCGTCACCAAAAAGGACGGAAACGGTAACAAACGTACCGGGGAGGTCATCGTTATCTTCGTAGTTGTCATCGTCAAAGTAGTTATAATCTTCAATCCAACGATTTTGGCGCATAGTTTGCTCAAAAAGAAACATATCGTCAATTCCGTCATTATTTATGTCTCCCAGAATCCCATTAGTAGGACCTTGTACTCTCCTATGGTCGTCGACATCATCTGCTACTATGTTCCAGGTTCCGTTCTTGTCGTTGGAGTCCAGTCTGGGAGCAAATGCTGACTTCGTCCTCCCAAGAAACACCTGAGTAAGCCTTGTATGTGCTTTTGTGCTTACCACGGCAAAATCATGCATGCTATCGTTGTTAATATCTCCAACAGGGCGTATCCAGCTTCCCTCCTGCTGCATGTGCTCTATCCGAAAACCCTTAGTTCCGTTGAGACTCTCTAACCGCGCAGCCCTTCCAGATTGATCAGCCGAGTATGTTCGCTCAGCCAGTAGTAGTGACGTCAGCAGAACGACCCACAGCTGCATATGGGTTGATATCGTGTACGAAATAGCCGCTACCATTGCTGATAGTTTTGCGGGGTACCGGATGCAAGGACTTGGGACTTCAAGCTCGCTTGACGAAGTTCTGTGTTGGTGATTGACGGAATTTACGAAGTACAACGGTATGCTGTCGTATCTCCCACGTAATAGACCGTTGAGCCTCCACAGGGGTTTCACAGTATCGGGTGTTGTTTTGCTTGTATTGACTAGCCCTGTGGATCTAAAACGAGTACGATCTGTAGACTATAGTTCACAGCCACGTGCCTGAATCACCAGTCTGTTGAATGAGAGAGACCAGATAACGATACTTAAGATATTCTTTCGGGATTTAGTGTGGCATTCAATGCTTAGAAAGAGTTGCTGTTGTCGACACAACTAAAAGAAGGCCTCCTGCATATTCTGATATATCCCCTTTTGGCTACGAATGTGTCTCCGAAGCCGAGTGTGTCCCACATTCGCCCCGTTCTCTTTCCCACCGTAATTGAGTCATGTAATGGTCAAGAAGTGTCTTCATTTGTGAATCCATCGTTGTAGCTTTTGTAGGTGCGGACATAAAATATTTTCGAGCAGACTGTAGCAGCCTTCGCTGATACGAAGGCGGCGGCTGCACTGTCGGCGCTACTTCGGTTATTGATTTGACGTGACTCTCCATGAACTTGACGATACCATACGTCCGCAGATAGTCGATAATTCCAACCACTATTTGCTTCCGTTCTGTGTCCACTCCAAGCAGCAGGGAGTAGTCCATTATATCTTGTTCCCGCAAGAACGTCGTGTCTACTTCTAATTGTCGCATTAAGAAATCATACGATTTTTCGGTTAGCATAATCGGATTACCCCCAGTGAATGCTAACAAATCAGAATCAAACAGTACTTGGTTGCTTTTCAACGTTTTAGGGTCCCCAGCTTTAGCACTGCCTACTTTCTCAGAGTCGAATTTCCTTTCCCGCTCTTTGCCCTTCAAGTCGAATGCCATTCCACGATTAATATTGACGGAATAAAACAGATTTTCCATGACCAGAACATGTCGAGCCTTATCCCGCTTGGTTTTCTTGCTTCCTCTCATAGAAATTCGGTATGCGCCCAGGATTTTTATTAGCAACCCAGAACCCTGCCCTCCTTGCTTTGCATCGAAACAGCGACTCATATGACTAAAATAGTTGTAAGCACGTTCTTGGCGATGTTCCCCAAACATATCCTGGAATTCGACTTCGTTGACTTCCTTGATAACGAATCGCTCATCTTCAGTCTTCCAAAAGCCTGCACCACTCTTTCCCCCGCCAGAAGACCATAATTCCGACCATGCCAAAGATTCAATGAAACTACGAGGGTTGTCAAGGTACATGCATCGCAAAGCGTGGAAGTGCGGAGCCCACACAGCCAAGACATCTATTCTGGAAGTCATCCCCTTCGAGTAATCTTGAAACATTACTGCGATATCTACCCTAGTCTTACTGCGAAGCAGTCGCCGTGGGTCGTCTGGAAGATCTACTCCTATGCGATTCCATCGATTCAACTGCTCATCAGTGGCAGTTGATGCCTCTATTACACCAGGTACAGAAATTACTTGCTCAACACTGATTTTCTCATCGCCAGATGCGTCGTTTTCGTTTTGTCTCTTGCTGCCAGGAGCAGTGTGGTTCGGATCTTCACCAGCTCTGCTACTAGGTATGCCCACTTCGGTGCTTCTCGCGACTGCAGTAGCAGCTCCCCGCTCCCCAGACGAAGCATACAGCTGTTCCGCCCATTGCCATGTGGACTTACTCCCGCTTCCTCTTTCCGAGCTGTCTTTGTCCTGATTGTTATCCGTCGCAAAATCTGGAACCGCCTCTGCACTAATTAGGGAGCCCACAAGAGATTCGGTTTCCATTTCCATTGAGTCCCCATGAGATCGCTCATCCGCTGGAGAGTCCTCAACTCTATCGTCTCCAAGAGATCCTGAAGCAGTATTTCGTTGTCGTGGGCTTGGGACCGTAGGCTTCTTAAAGCCATATTTAAGTGATTGACCGTACGAACTTAGTGTCTTAAATTTCTTCACGTGTCGACCTCCTGTAGAGGGGAAGAGGCTAACATCTCTTCCACGATTATGTGAAACTTCGGGCTGCTGCCCCATTCTGCCATCATCCATCTCTCCAGTATCCACGTCAGGTACTGTCTCTGGGACACTGTTTGCTTTTTGCAGTGGAGTTGGTTGCGAGGCTTGATAGTGATGCAGCGTAGAGTTGACGCTGGTGCCAACGGTAGCGGATCTTCTTCTGCTTATAACATCGTTCATAGATTGCATTGCCTTCTTTCCTCTGTCTAGATGCGTCGAAGCCGTTTTACTCGATTGAGTGAACTCAGGAGGTAAAGGTAACGCAATCGCTTGGCGACCTTGCAATATCTCCAAGGTCCCAGGCGCAGTGCAACGATAAGCTTCTTTGCCATCGGTAGCTTTGCCTTCATGCAGAAAATCTCGCAAGCATGAGAATGTGACGTTATATGAGGAGTGGGCACGAGACGTCCTATACATATCCCGAAATTGCTCTTCATCAAAGCTCTTTCCTTTGCTGCGTATAGGACTGGAAGATGCGCGATACTCATTCTTTGTTTCATCCTTGGCTTCCCTTTGTTCCGGACGATGTCTCCTCTTTGGCATTTCTTCCTCCCTCTCTGCAGTGGTAGAACGACTGGATCCATACACCATTTTTTCCATTGCTGAAGAGAGATGGCTCAAGTACGCCTCCTCTACCAACGTTCTTGCGATTATTGTGGAAGGCAGATCCTCATTGACCAAAATTACTATCCCATAGCGTCCTGAGGGGAGAGACATATGTCCATTGGCCAACCTCGAAGGAAGTGGAGGCAGAGTGACGTCCACTTTCTTTGTACTGCTAGGAGGAGTAGCATCCTCGGATGGTGCCGCAACTGGGCTATCTGATTCAATGTTTGTTCTGTCCTCAGATCCATTCAATTGTCTTTCAGGTCCCCGGGGATTCTTAAAGACGTCAAACACCGTCTTGCGCTTGTCAGTAGACATACCGCGTGCAACAGCAGAGCCAGGAGGCGTGGGTGTACCATCACGCTGAGGAGATGGGGGCTCGTCTTGGGATGAGGCATGTTTCTCATCCCCGGTCTCAGGGTTGGTTGGCATGCGCCATGCTTGAGGAAGAGCCCTGTTCTTGGGCTTTGAGCGTCTGTCGGTGTTCGACGATTTTCGAACCGGTATCGCTGAAGCTTCAGCAGCACTGTGAGTTGATTTAAAGCGAACACTATTATCATTCGGCGCAGGAGAATGATCCCCACTTGCTCGCTCTGCCAATCCCCGTGCCGGCATAGAAGGGTCACTGCCCCCGTCAGACGTACTGAAGTGCGCTTCTTTGATACCGGGCGCGTTTGGGAGAATATTCTCCCCCTCTCCACGGGTGCCTTTCAAATTATTGCTTTTGTTTGGCGTCGGGAGAGCTAGCTCAGCTAGCTTTCTAATTTCTGTTTCAAGGTCTTCAATCCTAGTTGCCCAAATTGCGAGAAGTGAGTGGATGCTGAGGGCATCCGAATGGAACCACTTGTGCCTCCAATCGCTATCCATTTCGTTCAGTTTGGCATCGAAATTCGTCCTTTCAGTCTTAGAGGCCTGCCGTTGCGAAGATGAAGGAAGCACTAACGAGCGGACCCACCATCGTAAAATCTTCGCTTCCCGATGAAGTTCCGATATGCGCCTTTCCAGTCTCTGGGATGAAAGAGATGAAGGTTCAACGTGATGGAGCCCAGAGTCGTATATAATAGACGGTGGAGGCACAAATATGTCGCTCTTGTTCCATGTTTGCCTTCCACGGGATGACTCCTCCGTTGGTTCTTCACTCGACTCTGTAAGAGGCGAACCGACGCCGAAGTGGGAGGCTAGATTTCCAAGTACGGACAGATGAATCGAATAGCGGTCTTCTGCTAAATAGTGAAACTCGGCTAATTCACGCGCGCGTACTTTGCGCATCCACTCATTGTTTTGCTCCAGCCGCGCACAAGAGCAAACAGTATAGCGCTCAGCGTTGACAACGCGAAAACTAGCCATTCTGTCGCCTTTCGCAAAACACTGCTTACTAATTTCTTTCTCATTCAGCAAGAAGCTGTCATCTATCCCCATATGAATTTCTCTGTCTGTATCGAAAGAATAGGTCAACATTTGGTAGCCACGGCCGTAAAAGGAGAGTTCCAGGAATTTTCCGAAGCTCATCTGCCAAGCAGCCCTTGACAGTAAGGATGGTCGATTACGTTTATTGACCCCACATACCCATACAAGGATGCCGGTGTCGCTATCAGCGAGTGCTGGCAACTCGTTTTTGGTCAGGTGCATTTGCGTCGCTTCATCTTCTCTTGCCTGAAGCCTGTTCTTTTTGGAGGAATACTTGAAGTCGTCAGCTACAAATGCTGAAGCTGTTAGCGTAACGCTAATTTCCATGCGTTTATCACCATGCGTAAACGTCAGGCCGAGTGTCGATGCCGAGTACTTCTCATCAACAACACGTTGGATGAGAGTATCCGAGAAGCATAGGTATTCTAAAAACTGGCCCAGAGAAAAGTCATCGGACGCATAGAAATCCGCAATGACGCTTTGTGGCTGCGCCAATAGTCTCCCCTCTGCAATCCAGCAGCGAGTGAGAGCAATTCGTTCAGAAGCAATGCTTTCTGCCAACGTGGGAAGGAAATAGGTGTGCTCAGGCAATTCCAGTTTCCGTTCAAGACCGCAGAGAATGATTATCAGAGCAGTCCCATGGTCTAAAGAAATGGGGTTTTCAAGGAGTCGTTCGAGTACAATCGCGTTGATCTTGAACTCTTCCGAACAGGCTCGAAACATTGCTTCATACGGTTGATTCGATAGCCGCGCAGCATGTTGAAGCATGCTTCGGATTGAGAACTGGCTATGGATACGAATAAACGGGGAAAAGGAAAAAACCATCTCTGGAGACGCAGCGCTACAGGAGACAATAGCATTATAGCTGTCGGAAATGTCCTGCTCAGATGAAAATTGTGCAAGTCCGAAGTTGACGCCGGCGGAAAAGGACTGCTGGCCCTCCGTACCCCTGTACTGCTTCAGTACACCGGCCAGTTCACCTGTAGAGAACTGAGAGCAAGGATAGACTTTGCAATCCCTATAATAATTTGATTCCGTTCGCAAATGGTACGCTATATGTAGTCCACCTCTGATGATCCTCTTGAGAAGCCTCACAATCTTCTTATCTCCGTATAGTATTATTGTTCCAATTAACTCGGGTGAAGCGCCTTCGACAACACAGAGCTGTGAAGAAGAATACGAAGAACTGGAGTTGTTTTCTTGAATTCGTGAAAGAGCAGCCGCAGCGTCAACAAATGAGCTCTCATTTGACTGTTGACGGCGGCCACTCTTCAGGGCTTTCTGTGCTTCGCGCCGCACATAGAACCTTCGAGCGTATCCAACGATGTGGCGTGGGTCCATTTTGTCAATGTGATGAACTGAAGAGAGAATCAACGCTCCCGTGCACCTGGATAGGCGGTATAGTACCCTTGGTTTAACATTAGAGAGGAGCACGATACGCCGCGATTTGCTCTTCGAAGTCGGGGAAGAAGACCGTCCATTTCCGTTCCGGATCTCAAGCAGACGCTTCAATACTAAATTCGATATACTACCGGAAGCCACAACCAAGTCTGGATCCAAAAGAAGCAGCTTCGAAACAATAATCTCGGTATAGTGTTGCTCTTGAAGCTGCAAGGCGTCCAATGATGACATTTCTTTGTTACTACCGCTGTCATAGCTTAAAGAATCGTTCAACAGAACAACCCGTGGGTTGTCTAATTCGTCAGGCATGTTCTTATGAGGTAAACTCTTCTTGAATACGACACTTCCCGGAAGTACTTCGCTGTCTCCAACGCTATAGTCTGCGCATGTACTCGTTCTGCGTCCATCGCTTGGAGACACACCTCGACCACTACTAAACTCGGTATCCAAATTGCTTGCATGGCTCAATCCTTGGCGTTCATTTAGTTTATTCCACTCCATGGATGCCGTTAAACAAAATAGCCTCTTTAAAATATCCTGCAAGTTGATTGGATTGTGATTCTTTTCATCACTAACTCCAATTTCTTCAAGAAGAGGTCGATAGCCCAAAGAATTAAGAGAGGAAAGTACGCTAGACCGTGATACTTCTGACTTTGACGGCAGAGACTTTATCACTACGTATCGCCGTAGATCATTGACATCGCCGCTTCGTACCTGGAGCGACAAACGGTCAACAGACAGCCGTGGAACAAGCAGCCGTTGCAGTTACAATTGTATTGAAGTATTGCTTACATGCGGGGCAATGACATCTGCGATAATGGATATGCTTTTCAGGCACAACAACATGCATTCCAGACCACGCGGTAGCCCCATAAGTTGCGGACTAGAGAAACCTGATCTCAAAAGCGCATGTAGTAAATGGCGCTTCATCCACGTAGTCAATACATGGACGGTTTTCGACTCTTCGGAGGTAAGAGCTGGATGCTCCATCGGTGCATGTTTTAGCACCTTCTGGCCGAAGAAAGGAGAAGATCGCAGATGCTTCCAGGCAAGCTCCTTGCCTGAGGGTGGCAATACCCATGGAGAGAGATATCTCGACGGACGCACTAGGCCAGCAACCCCTTTAGGGTCAAAGTTACCCAGCGATAAAATGGACAGCAGCTTTTGTCTTGATTCAGGTTTAAAATCCCTTAGTTTTCCTGTGCGAATCGTCGGTACTAGCTCCTCGGTTTCACCACTGGTTGTATCCGCTGTATTGCCTCGGGAGCTCGACTCTCCAGTATATTTGTTCGGCTTAAATTCCAAAAGGCCTGTTAGGCTATCTTTCATGTTGTTTTTAGTAGAAATTACATTTCCTTTGTACGCTATGCCAAGCTCGCGGCCACTTGCCGGTTCCCAGAGCTCACTGAGTTTTCGCTTCCCATACTCCTCCCGAACCAGCTTGGTGCACTGATGGCATAGCCTTCCACGTACTCCCAAACCAAATTCACGCAAGTCCAAGAAATTGGGGCTACAATTTGCACAGAAAATCTGTCAGCGAGAGCAAGATCCCAAGGTAAAAAAGACGACGGATCGTAGTGAATTGAAACTATGAGTCATTCCCTACCTTGCCACACCAGCGACAGTGGTGCTTCCGTTTTACTATTCCGAAGGACTTGCCACAATTTTGACATTCTTTGACGATTTTATCTGGCATCCAGAATTTAGTGTGGCGCTTGGATGGCTTCTCTTTGCCATCACGCTGTGGGGGAGATGCTCGTGGGGAAGGGCTATCCACCGCTGCTCCCCGTGAAGCAGAAGAACTATTGCCTCCTCCTGAGCTCAACATACTTTGGGGAGACCGAAATTGGAGATCGGATGACCCACTATCATGTTCCTGAGAGTCATTTGTGCCCTGAAGATCCGCCGTTCTTCCTATATCGTGTTCGGGAGTTTGCGGTTCCAAAGGTGGTGGGAGTAGAGAGGTCGGGGAATCGCCATCATGTAGATCTTCAGCGTCTGTTTGACAGAGAAAGAACATCATGAAACGATAAAACACATAGTGAAGGATTCAATGAGAGCATATTGAGACATACAGTGAAGGGAAAGATCCATTCGTGGAGGTCGATGCCGAACATTGGGCGATTGTGATGGTGTTCCATAGTGCCCGTTCCCGGCTCCTCCTACCTCTGTTATGGAAGATGACGAAAGGGAGGAGGGTGATTCCATTTTATTCGTAATATCTACAGATAGCTACCCAATAAAATCCCCCATAGTCCAATAATCCATCGCCCTTCAGGCATTTTATTCGCAAATGGGTTGAATCGACGAAAAGATTGACATTTTCCTTAGTTTGAAGTGTGTCAAGTTGCTGTCGTCGACTCGTTGTGCAGGCTTTTAGGGACTGCTTTCGACCATGCTCCACATAAGGAATACTCCTATGCCTAAGGAGCTTTAGGATTGTATACTGGACTGCGCGGACTGTCCAAACTTATCCTTAACGAGGGGTAAGAAGATGCTGTTGTCTGGTTGGCAAATGGCCAAACCTGACTGACACAAGTTAAGAGCAAGTGCTTGAGTTCGCCACAGTGTACACATGGAAACTGTCCTATAATGAGAGAAACAGTGTAAAGAGATACTCCTATTTGTCCTCTGCTGAAGTCTATTGAAAGATAATGGCAGCTTTTATTGCCAATCAACAGGTGCGGAGCGGAACCTCCGCACATACACACCAGCAGACTACATTGTTTTAGAATGGTACACGAAAAAGATATGATGCACCTCGACTCTGTAATTACTACGTTTCCTAGTGCATATACCTGTAGAACGGCATTGTGCCTCAGCCATACCACAGGGCGGAGTTCGTGTCACAGATACTCCACAGGAGTCTCCTTTATGAGTCATTCGTTAAACTGTGTTCAACCAGAGCCACAGTTGCATAAGCTATACTGCCACAATATTTATCGAGGGTGTGCATTCAATTCGCCCCAGCAGGAAATGAATCGAGGAGATTCAATTGGAAGTTTGATTGTCGACGAGCGACGTGGGTGGTGTCCGCAATAAGACACAGAGAATTGATCCCCCTCTACCTATATTCGAGACTCTGAAGTGGTGCACGCCTGTCCTGACTAGGATCCCTTGACCAATGCACCTTCTGTAGCAAAGAACACGCACTTGGATTGTTCTGTGACGATGGAACGTTTAACAGCTTCTTGAAGGGCAGTGCCGAAGCCCGAGAATCTCCGGCGGCGAGTAGCAAAATAGTTGTTTAAATAGCCTCGGGTTTGTCATGGAGGGTCCGCCCGTAAATTAAAAAAAGATAAAAGAAAGAAAGAGACAGAGGCGTG